>PISX010014110.1:0-53597 GCA_004024625.1 Mellivora capensis | reverse complement strand
AAACCTAGTTGTGAAGAGAGATGATCTACATGCATGATGTAATGTGCTGAGTCTGGCTTTGGTGACTATACTCATATCGGTCATTTAAATGGAAGACAGGGATCCAAAATCATCACTGCAGCTGATCTAGTAATCAATATAATCAATGCCATCTATTCACCTTAAGTGAAGACTGTCTTCTTGTTCCTCTGTGTGATTATTAGACCTGACTGCTGTCAGAAGAATTTATGAGCCTCTCCTCCCTTTGAGACACTCCCCTGAGAGCTTGAATGTAATTCTTGGTTTTTCCCAAAGCATCTGAGAGCAAGAAATGATGCCACTGGTCTTTGCTAATTATTCAGAGTAACTTTGATTTCCCAATTGTGGATTTTTAAAGGTTTTTTTAATTTGAGAAAGAGAATATGAGTGGGCAGGGGTAGAAGAAGAGGGAGAAGAAGACTCCCCACTGAGCAGGGATTCCCACACAGGGCTCTAACCCAGGACCCTGAGATCATGACCTGAGCCAAAGGCAGATGCTTAACCAATTCAGCCACCCAGGCACCCCTTCTTTTTTTAATATATACAATTTACCTGCTTTCCTTAATTGTTATTTTTATCTTGTTCCATCAAATGTCTGGATGTAAGTAGAGTTTTTCTCAGATACATGCTTTCATCATCTATCAATTATAGTAAACTTTCACCATTTTCCACAATGGATTCTTCCATGTTTCCTATCTGGGAATAAAGACAGAACTATTTACACATGACCTGTAGTGTGTTAAAAGCTCAGAAAGAATAAAAAAATTAGGAATATATGTCTAAAGTTATTTATGTTTAGTTTTTTAACCTAAGGGACTAAACTGAGTTAATGATGCATAATTCCACATCCTGTGTTTATCCTCATCCTAATTCCCACTCCTATACCAGTTTCCTTTCCCTACACAAGTATCTCCTTTACAAAAGTTGATAAATATTCTTAAGAAATACAGCTTTATGGGTACCTGGGTAGTTCAGTTGGCTACGTATCTGGTTCTTGGTTTTAGCTCAGGTAATGCTCTCAGTGTGGAGAGATTGAACCCTGCATTGGGCTCCACACACAAGTGGGGAATCTGCTTGAGAGTCTCTCCCTCTTCCTCTGCCCCTCCCTCTGCTCACAGGCTCTCTCTTGAACTCTAAATTAAATAAATAAATCTTTAAAAAGAAATGCAACCTTATGAAGTGAATATAATGTATGATTTAAAGTGCACACACAGGTGGTTGTATGACTTATTTTGATACTTCAAGGTTATCACTCAGCTTTATGGCTCTGAATTTTATTCATTTTGTACATACACACCAATATTTTGCTGGCCTTTGTTTAATAAAATTGCTACAATCTGTCTCTGCCCCCATTGACTGTAGTTTTGCTGCCATAATAAGAGGCATTTGGTTAGTTCCCAACTTGTGACTTCTACATGCATCACCACAATTAACAAACTCATGTGTGTGGTCCCCACTGACCCATGTCACATCTGAAATATCACCTGAGACCCTGTTTGGGATAAATAGAGCAGATTTAACTTATTTACATAAAGATGGATCTATTCCAAGATTTCTTTTATCCATATACATTCCTTCATCAGTACACAACATTTCATACTGTGAACATCCAAGTTATGAATATGTACCACTTGAAGAAACGGTTAAGTCTACAGCAAATAATTAAATCAGATATACTTTATATTGCTAATACTATTTTCCTTGATTTAATGCATTATTTTTTAAAGGAATCCAAATATCTGGGGTGCCTGGGTGGCTCAGTCAGTTTAACATTTGCTTTCAGGGGCGCCTGTGTGGCTCAGTGGTTTAAAGCCTCTGCCTTCAGCTCAGGTCATGGTCCCAGGGTCCTGGGATTGAGCCCCGCGTCGGGCTCTCTGCTCAGTGGGGAGCCTGCTTCCTCCTCTCTCTGCCTGCCTCTCTGCCTACCTGTGATCTCTGTCTGTCAAATAAAGAAACAAAATCTTAAAAAAAACAAAATCTGCCTTCAGCTCAGGTCATGATCCCAGGGTCCTGGGATCAAGCCCTGCATCAGGCTTCTTGCTCAGCGGGAGTCTGCTTCTTCCTCCCCCTCTGCCCTTCTCCCTTTTTCTACTCTTTCTCTCTTTCTCAAATAAATAAATAAAATCTTAAAAAAATAAAAAAAAGAGTAAAAAATACCAAATATCAGTCATGATTTGAAATGGAAAAGTACACTAACTATAATCCATGTCAACAAAGAAGTTCAGAAATTACAACAGAGACAGACGTTAATTTTAATTTAATGATTTGAATGTGTATAGATGTGATAATGCTGATGAAGTCGATGTTGAAGTGACAAAACACCAATACACACCTCATAGCAGAGTGGGGAGTGCAGAGATCTCCAAATCCTGCTTTTCCTCCTCCTGGGCACCTGACTAGCTGACTTCTTTTCCTCCCCGCAGCCCTGGAGAAGTTGCTGAGCTGTAGCCTCACACCTCATGGAGGCACAACCCCTCGCTGTGGGCAGCCAAGCTCCAACCCTATTGTATGCTTGTCCTTTCAGAGCTTTCTCAGTGTTCAAGACATGAAATGCAGATAGAATGCTGAAAAATTGTGAGAGGAAGCAAACAAAGAGAAAAGTAATTACAATATAAGAAAAGATGCCATAGTTATTCAGGAATTGTTGGTTTGCAGCCTTTTTGATTATGCATCAATCTCAAGGCAATATTTTAAGCAACCGTATCTTAACATGGATGTTTTTTACATAATATTTCATATGGGTTTTAACTGATATCATATAATCTGAGTCCATGTCTTAAATTAATCACTTTGTGATTGGGTAAACATTAATCTTTATCATCCAGTTATCTATTTGAGATATGAATTTTAGTGTTTTTCTTAAATCATTACTTACTTCTTGTGACAACTATGGCTCAAATTATTTTTGTGGTTTGATATTAAGAAGTAGATATTTTGGTATTTACATTTAGTTAACCCAAAGTCATGTGCATTTCATGAGATGATGTAAGATTTTGTTACTGAAGCTTGACAACAACTTTTTTGTCAACAAAATTTCTCCAACCTTGTAGATGGTTGTTGTTTGTACAAGTACCTTTATGTTTTGAAAGAGTCAAACCAACTCTGGACAGGTGTGTAGAATAGGGGATAATAACTGATGGCATTATTTATGGAAGGGTCTTAGGCTTTATAAGTAATAGTTCTGTTTAATAAAAGGAAAAAAAATCTGTAGCTTTTAACTGAAACACAGAAAAAAGTAAGGAGAGATAAAGAGAATGAGTAAGAGAAAGACACCGGTATTGCTTTAAGACCCAATATAAATGGGGGATATAAGAAGTTCAGTGGAGATTGTTTTGTGGTAGAGTAGTTAAGCTTCTCTAAGCATATGTAAACTCTGTTTTGTCTCCTGTCACCTGTATCTTCAGGGATTTCTACTTCTCTTTTGAATGGTTTCCTTGAAAGGATTTTTTCCTCTCCATGGGGGTGGCGTGTAGAAATAGCCATTTGGAAAGCAGATGATAGATATGACCCATGGCATGTAGACATCTGGTGAAGGCAGGGAGATGGCATTGGCAGTTCAAACCAAACTTTTGTAGACCTTATGGGACCAGAAAATCTCCATTGAAAGCCTTACAGTTCCTAATTGTGGACAAGTGATTTGTGAGCCCATGTGTATGTGTGTATACACTTTGGAAACTTTGAACCAAAATACTTTCTACTTATCATTCAAAGGGATTTTGCATAGATTGTTTAGAACAAATTTTATAGTAATATAGAAAGCATAACTAGTGTAAGCTTTTGTGAAACTATCCCAGTGAGTACTAGCCAATGAGACATGAAGACCAGTTTCACAAAATATTCCAATATAGATATAGATATTTGAGGCAGAAAGTGGTCTCCCACCCTGCCAAAGATGCCCAGAACTGTGAACATGGTTCCTTCCACATGAAGAGATTTGCTGGTGTGATTAAGTTAAGGACCCCCAGATGCGGAGGCTGTCCTGGACTATCTGGGTGGACCAACATAATCCCAAGAAAGAGAGAGAGAAAAGAGAGTCCGAGTCAGAAGGAGATGGTGGCAGTGCCAGCAGAGGTCAGGGTAACGAGATCACTGCTTGGAAGGGGTTGCCAACCAAGGGTTGAGGACTGCCTCTAAAAGATGGAAGAGAAAAGAAACAGACTCGTCCCTGGCAGTTCAGGAAGGAACACAGCCTGGTGACATCTTGATTGTAGCCCAGTGAGACTCATTTTAAACTTCTGATCTCCAGAACTGTGGGATAATAAGTTTCTTTTGTTTCGAGCCACTGAGTCATTGGCGATGTGTTATAGTAACACTAGGAAACTAATACAAGTGACAACACAATTATGTTTAGAAAATACATATATTTAAATCAAGTTAATAAATATAAAGCACTACAGCTATCATTCTTGACTTTAGTTCACAATAAAATTCATAACATCAGTAGGCATGTAAGTGTGAGTTTAGCCTTGTTGCTCCAATTCGGTTCGCCAAACGAGGCTCAAGGAGAATGCCTTTCTGCCAGGAAATATACTTCCCCGATTGCACGTATGTAGGCTGTTGCAGTCAAATACAGCCACAGGAAAGTAAAACAATAGATAAATATACAATAAATTATATTATATACTTTTATGTATTTATAAGGAATAGAACATAAAATCTTTAGGGCTATTGCTATCAAGTTATTGCCAGTTTTGTCTGTGTGACTTTTCTGTTTTTAGCTAGCTATTCTGCTTGTTTAAAACTTTATCAAGGAATAAGCTAATGAAATTGAGTGTCAAAGTTCCTGTATTTGCCTTATTTCAGACTTCCCTGAAACTGTCATAATTCTACTTTATTTCCAGGCATTGCCTTAGCTAGCGTGGCATTCCCATCTCCCTCATGATATTGTATGTTCACAGCACTTTGAATGTATAGACCAAAACAGGGGAGAGAATGACAATAAACGTTTATTTATTTATTTATTTGCCATTATGTCTTTGAGATTTGGTATCACCTTAAGAGCAAACACTGTGTTTTTTTCCTTCCATTTTTATCTACTAACATTTTACTCCAAAACACTATACAAAAACACTAAAAGGAGTGATTTTTGCTTTGTTATGATTTTATAACACAGATAATTAACTCTACACAGCAGTGCCTCCTAGGAGAAAATGATATGGAGGAAATTAATTTTACATCACATTGGGTAAGCATCAACTTTTGCTTTTGTGTATGTACACCATATGAAAGGAATGAAAGAGTGGAATCCCCTTTCATACATTTTCTTCTGTTTTGCTCCCCGGTCTGTTTCCATGTATATCTAAGCATTTTTTGTTTAGTTTTCATTTTCACCTAAAGTTTTCTCTTTGATATAAATTTATTAAAGTATAAGAAAAAATGGATTCTAAAAGGTTAAGAAATTGAAAGATAAGATACAGGAAAAAGTAAAAGTAAAACTTTTGATAGTTGAAAAGAACAGATCTATGGCAAGTAGGATGACCTGACTCAACCATATTCCAAGAAATCATTATCACATTCCTTCCTCAGGTATTAGACTTTCTCACCCTTGGCTAGAAATTATAAAAACCCAGTAGCAAGTTGTGTTGCACTTTAAACTGTATATATTTTGAAATTGTTATTTACTACTGAAATAAGTGTACTTTCTTTGGTCAACTAATACATCTTTGTATTAGGGAAAGTTGGGTATTTGAGGTCTAAGTAGAAAGGGCTAAGATTTTCCCGTTGAAAACCATAGAATTTGTAGATGTGTATTGCCTTTGCATTTAACAGAGATTAGCTTTCAGGAGTAATCACAAACGCTTAAAAGAAGACAATTGTAGTTTTAAATTTACATTAATTTGAAAGCTTCCCAAGGATTCTTTAGCAATCTCTTCAAAGCATCCTTTACATCCTTGTTCCTTAGGCTGTAGATGAGGGGATTCAGCATTGGTATCACCAGGGTGTAGAAGACAGAGGCCATTTTATCAGTACCTAACGAGTGGTTGGACCTTGGTTGCAAATACATGAAGAAAAGGGTCCCATAGAACACGGTGACAGCCATCATGTGAGAGGCACAGGTGGAAAAGGCTTTTCGTCGGCCCTCTGAGGACCGTATTCTCAAAATGGCAAGGACAATGTTGACGTAGGATGTTAGAACAATAATCATAGAAAAAAACAAATTGGTTCCTGCAGAGGTAAATACTACTGTTTCTGGGATGTAGATATCAGAACATGACAATGCCAACAAAGGGAC
Organism: Mellivora capensis; assembly: GCA_004024625.1. Classification (NCBI taxonomy): domain Eukaryota; kingdom Metazoa; phylum Chordata; class Mammalia; order Carnivora; family Mustelidae; genus Mellivora; species Mellivora capensis. The sequence continues at coordinate 47,347 of PISX010014110.1, read as the reverse complement.
ATTATCACAGTAAAAATGGTCAATTACATTGGAAGAGCAGTACGACATGGAGAACACACAGGAGGAGACAGTCAGTGCTGTGGTCAGACTGTAGAAGTAAGTGAGGGACACCAGCAATATGCAGATCTGTGGAGAGACCACCACCACGTAGAGCAGTGGATTGCAAATAGCTACATAGCGGTCATATGCCATTGCAGCCAGCATGAAAATCTCACCAACTATAAAAACCAGGAACCCACCCAGCTGGGTTGCACATCCATAGTAGGATATGGTTTTCTTTGAAACCAAGAAGTTTACCAGCATTTTGGGGGCAATGACAGTAGAATCGCCAAGATTGATGATAGCCAAGTGCCGGAGGAAGAAGTACATGGGCGTTTGGAGCTGAGAGTCAACGCTGGTGAGGGTGATGATGCCCAGGTTCCCTGCCATGGTCAGCCCATAGATCAGCAGGAAAACAAAGAAGAGTGGGATCTGGAGGTCTGGGCGATCTGAGACTCCCTTGAGAATGAATTCGGTCATACTGGTAAGATTTTCTGAGGCCATTTATTTTGTTGTTCTCATCTTTTAATAGGGAAAATGAGAGGAGATTAGTAGAGGGTGAAGTCAATTTTTCTGGTAGACGCTAGATTATAGACTGTTTCATTTAAATTGGATAATTTTTGTTCACATGTAAAAGTGTCAGATTTTAATTGTATTTTTCCCAATCTTTTAACAAGATTCAGAAATACAAACTCTCTGGAGGCCAATTTCAGGTTGTTAGAACTGTTATACCAAGCCATTAATTTTTCATATCTCTGTTGAATGCAATTTATATTAGTTAAATATATATTAATCTACTATATTATATGCATTAATATTTATATGCATATTTAAACATATTAATTGTAATGTTGCATGAGTATATATTTACATACAGATGCACATGCCTCTTTGTATATTTGTATATTCCCAATGACAAAAGATAGCTACATATAAGAAGATGACCGAGATTGACTTTCAGTTATTTTTTCCTTTGATGCCACAAACTCTTCAGCCCATACATTGTTTTCATCCTTGGTTTCAGTATTTCTGCAGGAATACTTGGAATATGTTGGGTTTTCTTTATCAGTTTCTACCCTACCATGCTGCTTCTACTGCCCAGCAACAGACTACATCTCGGTAGTCTTTATTTGTGTCATTCAGAAACTGATTTTTTTATCTTAATTACATATCCCTTCTTTTGCCAAATAAACTAGCCTTTTCTATCACTCTTACCTCTACCTGCTCAGATGCTGCTTTATCATGGCCTTCTGGCAACCCTTTCTTTTCTTCTTCTTCTTTTTTTTTTTCCAGCTTGTACTTCCTTCTTTTAAATTGTTCAAAGCCTGTTTTGATGTTTTACAAAATATTACTTGTAGCTTTGATTTTCTGAAGTTTGATCACTTTGTGTTCCTCGTGCAGAGAACTATAAGGTGAAGAGTGCTAACATTTTTCAATATGTAGTGTACTCTGGGCCCAGGACTATGCTAGGCATTTAGAAAATAATGATTTCATTATTCTGTAGGGGTGTCCTAGAAAGTGGATGTAGTTATTTCTCTGTCTGATTGGACAGTTGAGGCTCAATGAGTCTAAGTCACATGAAGAATCTATATAGGATATTGGTGAATGGTATGGTTTTACGGTTTTGCTTTGCTTAATGTGTTTTGTTTGCTTGTTTGTTTGGCCATTTGTTTGGTTGGGTGTTAGGCCACCAATTACTAGCTGTGTGTTTTTTATTAAGTATTTATATCCTTGTGTTGTATGAATGTATTGAGATACTAGGCAAGCAAGTGTTAGTACAGAGTTTGTTAACAATGAATGCAGAATAATTGGTACCATCAGTTCTTGTTATTTGCATGTTTTAAATGATATTCTAATGTGGTTTCCTATTTCTGTCTTAGTAACTCATTCTACCTAACTTAGGAGTTTCATAGTTGAAATGGGAGTAACAAGTAAATTATAATTTTACGTATTCAAACAACTGGAACACATGATATCTAGCTATTTATTTAATAAACAAATCAGGTTGTGTTCTCCCACAAACTGATTGTTTCTTTAATCTGTGGTTTTAATTTTTCAAACATCAAATATATGTCTGATGAGCTTATCTGACCATGTTACACTGGGTATCTCATGTCTCTTGTCCTATCACTGCATCTGAAAGGAAATGCACAGGTAAGCTTCTGATAAAAATCATTGTGGCAATCCTTACTTTAGAAAAAAGCATTTCCTGATGAAAGCTGCTCAGTGCATGTTTTACCCTGAGATATCATGTATTCAACACATGTATCCTTAATTTAACAAAAGCAAAAAAAAAACCCACATCAGCAACAATAGTAATTATAGATTGTGGTCTATGAATTTGTGCAATCAGGTTTTGAAAAGAATATATTTGCATATTTTCCTTAATTATTATTAATTCCTTTTCCTATTGAAATATTACTACTGGAAAAAGTAGGGTTTTCCTTCATTTTGGTAAGTATATGTCCCCAATATTACTTTGGTCTTTACCCATAGGGTTTTTCAAGTTGTTTCTGAAAAGAAGTATTTTATAGTTCTACCAAAATAAGCAATTCTCATTTCTCATTAAAAAAAAAAAAGAAAACCTTTAAAAATATACTTCATGTGAATCATTTTATGGTACAAATTGAGAAATAATATGCATATTCGTTTTTAAATATCTTCTGTAATGATTTTAAGGGCATATTCCATTGTTCTCTAACAAAGAATTTTGTCTTAAATTTATTTAAAAATGGGCTATGTTAGGAACAAACTGCATCTTCTTCTGAGGCCCCAGGAGAAGATAACAGGAAAGATACCATTTCAGTCCTGAGTCTGGTTTGAATCCATAAAGCTCCATAGATACATGGTTTTCACATCCAGAATGTGCACTAAGCGAATTGTTGGAGTGAACCTACCTGTCCAGAGATATGCTGAGATCCACTGCAAAGGTTTTGCAAGAGGCACACTGAAGAGTTTTACAAGTGTCTGGAGTCCCTGAAGACCCGCACACTGAAATAAGCTTGTTTATGGATCCAGGCCCCATACATGAAAATGGGAATTCTCAGATAAAGTTTTGATTCTCCAGGGAAAGAAAAACCAATTATTCTAGTCTTCACATAATTACACCCACAGAGTGAAAATACAGGGTTAGCTTAGGGACATGCTTAGATGATCCTATGGAGTAACAATCTCGTGCAATGATTGCACCCTTTGTGTGTTTGTTTTGAATTGTCTCTGGTAATGTCTGAGAAGTGTGGTTGCTGGCTCTGGGGTGGAGAAAATCCAGCAATTACAAAGCACAGGATTCTGGCCCTAGTGTTCCATTTTACTGTGAATATTGGAAATAGAACTGAATGCCATGCCTCCATTCTGCTGTCAAGAACAAGCCCTCTTGTATTTGGCATAAAACTCATTCAAAATGTGTATGGTTGTAAGAAGACTAAATTTCAATCAGTTAAGTGACATTTGGAAGGAACCCCTCATATACCTGGTCCTGTTGCTATTTTTAAATTAAAATTATTTGATGGAGAATACATTTTTCATATGATATTGTGATCTTTCCTCATGCATGTAAAAATGTTGTAATTAAATATTGATAACATTTTTATTTTACTTCTTGTGAGGCATTTTCTAGTCTGTAAGCTTTATAAGTGAAAAGGGAATGTCTAAATAGTTGGTCTTTGTATTAATAGCTTCTAAAATAATACCCAGGAAAGAGTAGGTGTTCAAAATATACTGACTTACTGACTGATGCAATGAATGATGAATAAGTGAATGAGTGAATATAATACCCCTATTAAAATTCTGAAGTAAAGTATGAGATTTCATCTACAGCTGTGTCATCTATCTTTAGTATCATTTTATCTTTGATGAAGAAACAGTAACAACTTGCATATCATTCTCTAGATTATTCACTACTTTAGGGCAGGACACACTCTTTCTTCTTCATTTTGGTGTTCCTAATATCTAACATGGGTGTGGCACATTCGAGGCTCAACCATTTTTGAAGTAACAAATTGTGGTCCATAAAGTGGAAATAACAAAGATTCCTAAACATCTTAAGTTATTCAAGACAAGATATTGAAATCCTTGAGGTTCTTTCCAAAGTCTGAGTATCCACATGAAGTTTGTGTTGTTGCTTCCTCTGTGAAGTCATTTGTCAATTGTCAGTCATGTGACCAATGATAGTCTGTACCCTGTTCAGTTAACAGGACTTTATCCTCTCCTCAGCTCTGCCAACTTCCCCATCTATTTACAACAGTGTTGTAAAATTTAAAAAAAAAAGTATCACTTTTTCAATTTCCATTCTTATTGATGCTTTATAGTACAGTTTGATCTCTCATTTAAAGGTTATTATTTATTACACAGAGGTATTGTCCATTTCCTAAGTTGTGAGTACAATATGTAATAAACTTACTTTGGTCATGAAGATAAAATTCTAAGATGGGACAGGACCATGCTGGATCACAAAATTTCACCTTTCAAAGTATTTGTAAGAAACACACATGTATGTCACCTACACACACACACACACACACACACATGCATAAAATGATATTATAAAACCCATATTATTTCCATTGCCCACCTAAAAGAATAGTTCCATCTTACATTATTCATTATTTTACTTTATTTTTTACTTTTTTATTTAAAATTTTTTAAAATTAACATATATGTATTATTTGTTTCAGGGGCAGAGGTCTGTGATTCATCAGTCTAACACAATTCACAGCACTCACCATAGCACATGCCCTCCCAATATTATTCATTATTTTAAATTAATAATTTAATTACATATAAGCTGATTAGGCATTAATCCATTTCCTCCATTCCCATTCCCTCTACCTCATCTAGTTAGTTAATATCTGTATAAAATCTTTTTCTGTTTTTCCAAATCTTCATTTATTTTTTACTGTGATAAGAAAACACATCATGAGATCAACACTCCTGACCAATATTTAAACATACAATACAGTAATGGTGATTATAGCACAATGTTTCATAACAAGTCTCTACAATTTAATCATCTTGAATAAGTGAAGCTTCATTCCTATTGATTAGAATTTACTTTACATATTCACATTAGCCCATTTTTAATTGGACTTTTACAATAAAAACGCCTTTTCTTACAAAGCTGAATCTCCTTTATACCCCTTTATCTTTCTATTAATCCTGGTCTTATCCTATCTCACTATCTGTTTCATCATGTATAAATCTTATCTACACTGTGTCCTTCATATGCAAGTTTTTACTGGTTAACTATATATGAATGTACTTCTTAACAAAATGCTATAATTTTGCAGGCATTTAAATTACTGTAAATTATATACTGAATGTCTCTGCAAGTCCACTTAGGGGTATGATATGTAAATAGAAGTCAATCTCTGTATGTTGAACTTATCTGTCTTTGCTTTTCCTTCTGAAGGGACATGTAACAGTGTTTGATGTTGATAGGAAACACATAGTATAATCAATTAAGAGAAGATATTGCATAATTTTTCCCACATCCTTTGTCCTACATATTTTACATCTTTGTTCCTCAAGCTATAGCTCAAAGGACTCAGCATAGGAATCATGAGGCTATAAAATATGGACACCACTTTGTCAATGTTAAAGGAATGACTGGACTCAGGTTGCACATACATAAATATCAAAGTCCCATAGAACACAGTGGCCACTGTTTGGTGGGACCTACACGTGGGAAAAGCCTTGCACCTTCCCTCAGCTGAATTCATCTTGATGATAACTACCAGGATCAGCGGGTAAGACACAAGAACTATCAGAAGCAATAAAATCAAATTAAGAACTGAGAAAACCATAATCATCAATTCCATTTTATGCATATTTGAGCAGAGCAAAGATAACAAGGGGAGGCTGTTACAGTAGAAATGATTTTCAATATTGTAGCCACAGAAAGATAAACTAAGTACCTTGGTGATGACTGTAAGAGACACAAATGTGCCATAGAGATAGGGGATTACCACCAGCACCTGATCCAGACTTGGTGGCATGATGACAGAGTGAAGAAGGTTACAGATGGCCATGGTAGGGCTCCTAGGACATATTACAGCATGAACAGCTCCTAGCAATGGACATAAGGAAAGCTCTGTGGGTGGTGCACAAATAATAGGAGATTGTATGTGCTTCCGCAACAAAACTTATGAAACATTTTGGGTTCCCCAGTGGTTGAATAACCCAGATCAGTGAGAGCCAGGAGTTTGAATAAGAAGGAAATGAATATTTGTAGCCCAGAGTCTATCTTGGTGAGGATGCTCAAGCTCGAGAACCCACCACTGAGACCAGGTAAACAGTGAGGAAGAGTCCAAGCAATGGAGCCTGCAGCTCAGGGAGTCCTGTGGTTCCCAATAAAATGAATTCTTTCCACAGTGTTAGACTGTGTTTGTCAATGCAGGTCATTCTGGACACCTACATTGGGAATAAATAAAAAAATAACCATGAACCTGCATGACATATGACTGAGATGGCCATTGTAATAAGTGATTAAAGGCTGAAATCTTGCATTTATGGTCTAAGCTTTAATTGGCTCTTCCAATAGCTGGCAGATCAATTCTCTCTCTCCTGGCCCAGTTGAGCTCTTTATAGCATTCTTTCTTTCTTTTTTTTTCTTGTTAAGATTTTATTTTTATTTATTTATTTGAGAGAGAGAGAATGAGAGAGAGGCAAAGAGCATGAGACAGAAAGGTCAGAGGGACAAGCAGACTCCCCACTGAGCAGGGAGCCCGATGCAGACTCGATCAGGACTCCAGGATCATGATCTGAGCCAAAGGCAGTCCTTTAACCAGCTGAGCCACCCAGGCACCCCTCTTCAGAGCTTTCTTGGGGATGACAGCAAAAGCACAAAAAACAAAAAACTCCTAAGTTGGACTTCTCGAAATAGAAAAAAAAAAGAATTTTATAGATGAAAGGTAATTACTGAAGAATGAAAAGATGGAAATAATGGAAATAAATTATAAATTTATTGATATAATGGAAAATTATATATATAATGGAAAAATTATAAATCTTATATCTGTTAAGGGTCTTGTACATAAAATATCCAAAAGCTTCTTATAACGCAACATCTCAAAGAAAAATTACCCAAATTAAAAAAACAGGCAAAACACTTGAACAGACATATCTCACAGAAAACATACAAATGGCCGTAAGCTCAGGAAAAACTATTCAAGTTGTTTGTCATTAGAAAAATGCAAATCAAAATCACAAGGAGTGACCACTTCACCTGCTTTAGAGTGACCTAGAAAAGACAAGACAAGGCAATGGCAAGACCTCTGTATCCTGTAGGTATCTTGCAGCTAGGCCCTCTTTAGCATATGAAAGTTCTTTTGAAACCTCCCTTTTCCTTACTTCCCTCAACTCTGGAGTGCAGAATCACCACTCCTCAAGACCCAGGTGCAGCAGCGCTTTCTGCCCTTGGGTCCTGTCCCAATGCTTTAATAAACCACCATTTCACATCACACAACAAAGAAAGACAGAAAGACAAGAAAAACAGAAAGAAAGAAGGAAAGAAAGAAAGAAAGAGAAAGAAAGAAAGAAAGAAAGAAAGAAAGAAAGAAAGAAAGAAAGAAAGAAAGGAAGAAAGAAAGAGAAAGAAAAAGAAAGAACGAACTGGCAAGAGTGTGGAGATTAGAGTATTCATGTATTATTGGGAAAGTAAAATGGCATGACCACTAAGGAAGCACATTGATGGTTACTCAATAAGTTAAACATACAATTATCATTATGATTCAGTAATTCCATTTTTGATATGTACCCAGAGGTATTGACAAGCCCAAGTGTCCAACAAAACTTTGCTCATAAACGTTCATAAGAGCATTCATAATAGTTATAATAGTTCATAACATTCAAAACTTAGAGACAACCCAAATGTCCAACAACTGATGAATGGATAACATGTGTGTTGTATCCATACAATGGAATATTAGTATACCATACAAGGAAGGAAGTATTGGTACATGGTACAACGTGTATGTGTCTTTAAAACTTTATGCTAAGCAAAATAAGTCAAGTATAAAAGGGCACATAGTATACATTTTATATAATTCCATTACATGGAATATCCAGAAGAGATAAATCCACAGAGATGGAAAGCAGATTAGTTGTGGCTTATTAGAAACACTAAATTAATTCTCAGGAGACAATACAGGTAAGGACATATTTCTGGTAGATATAAAAAATATCATGAATCTCATGGAATAAATGAAAATATTAAAACCTGTGCTCTGTTCAAATTCACGCTAATAAATACCAGTCCCTCTATATATGAAAAGATATGAGATGTTTTTCTCATCATCCTTAGAGTTCTAGGTAAAGCACTGAACTTTTTATTTTACATGGTTTAATTTATATTTACATTACTTTAGATGATTACTGAATTTAAACTTGTTCTTACCTTTTTTTTTAAGATTTTATTTATTTATTTGACAGACAGATCACAAGTGGGCAGAGAGGCAGGCAGAGAAAGAGAGGGAAGCAGGCTCCCCGCTGATTAGGGAGCTCGATGTGGGGCTCGATCCCAGCACCTGGGGATCATGACCTGAGCCGAAGGCAGAGGCTTTAACCCTCTGAGCCACCCAGGCGCCCCTTGTTCTTACCTTTTAAATCTGTTTTTTCCCCCCTTTCAAGACTATACAAACATGTAAAAAATACAATGAGATTAACACTGGACCTTCATAAAAATCTACCCTTAGTATAGAGATGAGAGAATTAAACCATTCCCCAGTCCTGCCCCTCCAACTGCCAAATACAGTTCTCTAAACTGAATTGACACTAAGTATATTCTGCAATGAAAGATCAAAAAAATATGCATTTAAATTCACATACTAAAACATCAAAGTAACTTTCAAGGGGGGATAAGGAGAGTTTTGGAAAAAGCTATTAAGTAAGTGGAAAAGAAATCTTAATTTTAGGCAAAATACACGTTACTGCTTCACAATTTTGTAAGAATTATTTGCCTAAATTCTATTTGTACATCTTTTAATCTTAGCTCCAATCTCCATTAGATGTGCATTGAGTCATTCAAGAGACAATCTCATGGCATTTCAGAAACTCTTCCAAGGCTTGTAGGTAAGGAAGCAGGGGAGTCCCCTTACTAATCAGACTTTGTGGTGTGGTGGAGACATGGCAAGGCTGTAATCGTTTGTTTTTGCCTCACCTCCAAATAAAAGTGGTGATTTGTAAAAGACATTGGTACATTTGGGAAACACATGGCATATTGGAAACAGAAATTGAAAGTATTATAAACATACTGAGATAATCTTTTTACTTGAGAAGTAGCTGGAAAACACTATGGAAACCTGTTATTATTTGAGCTTAAGAATTCTGAAAAACATCCAAATAACTACATATAACAATATCATCTTTGACATTTTTTTAAGGATCCAAATGAAAGAAAATAATCATGACAATCTTCAGGTCTTTGTTGTGAATTTTCTTAACAAAAATCTCTTTTCAGAGATTGTGTTTTTCTTACTATTCCAAGAGTACAGCGGTGCCTGGGTGGCTCAGTTGTTAAGCATCTGCCTTTGTCTCAAATCATGATCCCAGGGTCGTAGGATCTAGGAGCCCTGCATTGGGCTCTCTGTTCAGCAGAAGGCCTGCTTCTCCCTCTCCCACTCCCCTTGCTTGTGTTCTCTCTCTCACCATCTCTCTCTCTGTCAAATAAATAAATAAAATCTCCAAAAAAAAAAAAAAAAAGAAAAGGAATACAAGCTTCCTGCATTATAGGAAATGTGTAGCTTTCACCAAAAATTATAAGAAAAATGTTTACAACTTTGTATTCACCCAGAAACTTCAATTATCATGGCAGATAATTAAAGAGGCTAAATCACCAAGGGGATATCAGACCCAATGGGGCTCTGAAGAGTCATGATCTGAATTAGTCACAGGATGGGTGCAGTTCAGCTCACTCACCTTTGAAGGGAATCTTTTTGTGCTCCCATGTGTTCCTAACACACCCAGTGAGAAGGATATATGGGTGTCTTTCCTGCACATTAATTACACCAAAGGTTTCAAAAGCATCAAAGGAAGTCATGGTGTATCTGCTAATTATATAGGACGTCTTTATATTCCCCTACAAATAAAGTTCTGTTAGAAAACTTTCCGTGGTGTCTTCTGGTTAAGTGTTTCTACTGTAACCCAGATCTGGAATTGAAACTTTGTATCTGTAGGAAAGGTATTTTCATTGTTCTCTAACCCAAAATTATCTCCTTTTAATACAGTGGCTTTTTGAACTTTATGTCTGGGGACAGAATGAAGATGTTTGAATGTTGCTTACTTCATCCTTAAAAAATTCACGAGTAGTAACAACATATAGGAAAGCTATTTTCCCTTATTTTTAGTGCTTAAACTTATTATTGAAGCGTAATACACATATTAAAAATACATCATACGTTTTTACAAATCCAACACAACTATGTAATCAGAATCCAGATTAAAGAGCTATGACAACAACAAAAATAAAACATTGTCAAGACCCCCAAAGAATCCTTCATTCTCCTATCACACACACAAACACACAGGAATAACCATTATTCTGCCTTCTAACAGCATAAATTATTTTTACCTATCTTTGTTAATTTATATAAAGAATACTATATGTGTTATTGTTTTGGTTGGGCTTCTTTCAGTAATTATAGGTAGTTCTAGTTTGCTCATTCTCATGGCTGTGCAAAATGCCCTTTTATGAATATAACACAAATTAGTTACTCATTGTGCTATCACCAATGTTAGAATTGGTTCAGATTTGTAGGCTTATGACCAGTGATATAAGCATTCCAGTCTATCTGATGTTTTGATCCATAACATAAAACATTCTTTTTCACATCTTTGGATTAAAAAAAAAATTAAAACAAATTAAAAAAAAACACCTTGATTTTTGTCATGTATTTATGAAAAAGAATCATTTACAATTTATGGAAAATATTCCTCTGGGGGCGCCTGGGTGGCTCAGTGGGTTAAAGCCTCTGCCTTCCGCTCGGGTCGTGATCCCAGCGTCCTGGGATCAAGCCTGCGTCGGGGTCGGGCTCTCTTCTCAGCAGGGAGTCTGCTTCCTCCTCTCTCTCTCTCTCTCTCTGCCTGCCTCTCTGCCTACTTGTGATCTCTGTCTGTCAAATAAATTAAAAAAAATTCCTCTGATATACAGAAACATTTTCTGAAAATGGTATTTAAAAACGGTTACTACTACATCCTTCACATCCACACCAATATTTAATCTAGATCAGCTTGATCTTGAAAGCATTTTTATTGGGTATATCCTTCACATGGAACTTGTTGAATCATAGCATTCACACACTCAGCACTAGTAAATATTGTCCAGTGAGTTTCCAGAGCAGTTGTTTTAATGTGCATTCCTGCTAGCAGTGCAAATAGTCATGGTTACTCAATAGCCTTGTTAAGACTTAGTATTTTCCGACATTTTTCTTTCTTACCTTTGAGGATGATGTGTATGGGGTTTTAGTGTTGTGGTTTTATTTTGCATTATTCTAATGCTAAATGAAATTGAGAAACTTTTTATGTTTAATGGCCTTTTTAGAGGTTTTCTTTTGAAATGTGATGGTTAATATCTTCTGTCACCTTTGCATTTTATTTCATGTCAGCTATTTTATTTATGGATTTGTAGAAGTTACTTTTATATTTTGCATGAGTCTCTTGTCAGCTCTCTGTCTGATTCTGTAGGTCTGATAAAACTATCTTCTCCTACTATGAAAGTTTCCTTTCCACACTATTAATTTTGATGAAGAGAATTTCTTAAAACAGTTCAGTGGATCATTGGAAATCTTAGATAGCTATTGTTTTGTGTGTTCTGTTTAAAATATTGTATGTATTTCTATATCATAAAGATGTCCTACTGTGTTTTCCTTTTAAGGTTGTTTGCACTTCACATTTAGATCTTTAACCCAAGTAGAATTGAGTCTGTATAGGACCTTATGTGTCAATAACATATTACAATAATATGACATTATAACATTTATTGAAAAGATCATCCTTTCTCTTTTAGAAAATAATGATGCTTCTATCATATGCTAAGCGACAATATATGTGTGAATCTCCTTCTGTAGTCATCATTCTAGTCCATTGATCAATTAGTCTGACTTCTGTAAAATGTTTTCTTTCTTCTTTTTACTGAAGTGCAGTTACATTACATTAGTTTCAGAGGCACAACAGTGAATCAGCATGTTTATACATTATGTTATGCTCACCACAAGTGTAGCTGCCATCTGTCATCATAAAATGCTATTACAATACCATCAACTATATTTTCTATGCTATACCTTTTATCCTGTTACTCACTTAGTCCATAATGGGAAGTCCCCTTACCTGTTTACTCATTCGCTGCATTTTTCTCCCCTCCAGCAGCCATTAGTTTGTTCTTGGTATTTATGGGTCTGTTTCTGATTTTTTGTTTGTTTTTTAGATTCCATATATAAGTGAACTCATATGGTATTTGTATTTCTCTGACTAACTTGTTTCACTTTCTATAATGTCCTCTAGGTCCATCCATGTTGTCACAAATGGCAAGATCTTATTCTTTTTTATGGCATCTATCTATCTATCTATCTATATATCACATCATTTTTATCTATTCATCTATCAAGGGCTCCTTGGGCTGCTTCTGTAACTTGAATACTGCAGATAATGTTGCAATGAACATAAGGGTGCAGATATCTTTTTGAATTTGTATTTTCATGTTCTTTGTGTAAATAGCTAGTAGTGAAATTACTGGATCTTATGGTACTTTTATTTTTAATTTTTAGAGGAACATCCTTTCTTCTTCCTTAGGGCCTTTATCAATTAGGACTATGTTTTCTTAATTACTACAGCTTTGTAATAAGTCATGAAATCTGGAGGTGTAACTCCTGTGACTTTATACTCTTTCTAGAAGACTGTCTTTAAATTTTTGGCATTTTGCCTTGCATAATAACTTTTAGAGTCAGCTTCTGTCATTCTAAAAGGAAGAAGAAAAGACAAACAATGAACAAAGGAAGAAATCATTTTAAAAATATTTTTAACAATAATTTTTTAAAAATCATCTAGCTTTATTAAAGGAGTTGATATCTATCATTGGAAAACTCCGTGTTCTTTATTCTTCAAAGAAATTCTAGACCCTTTGCATTTCCACATAATTCTTAAAGTCAACTTGAGTATTAAAAATACTATTGGGGGCGCCTGGGTGGCTCAGTGGGTTAGAGCCTCTGCCTTCGGCTCGGGTCGTGATCCTGGGACCTGGGATCGAGCCCCGCATCGGGCTCTCTGCTCAGTGGGGAGCCTGCTTCCCCCTCTCTCTCTGCCTGCCTCTCTGCCTACTTGTGATCTCTATCTGTCAAATAAATAAATAAAATATTTTAAAAAATAAAAATACTATTGGATTTTTGATTGTTGCTGCATGAAAGGCATAGACTAATTTAGGGAGGATGAACCCCATCACACATTTATTTCATCCAAACAATGGTATGGTATATGCTACATTTATATCTTTCTTAATAATTCAGCAATGGTTTTGTAGTTTCTAGGAAACAATCATGCAAATCCTTCACTACAAATTTCCCTTGGTATTTCAATTTTTATTTCTAGTAAAAGCAATAGTTTAAACTGATATTTTTCCTTGGGGCATCTGAGTGGCTCAGATGGTTAAGTATCTGCATTCGGCTGAGTTCATGATCTTGGGGTTTTGGGATCGAGTTCTGCATTGGGCTCCTTGCTCATCAGGGAGTCTGCTTTTTCCTCTGCTTCTGCCTCTTTCCCTGCTCATGTTCTCTCTCTCTCTCTCTCTTTATTTATTGAATAAATACAATCTTAAAAAAAATTTTAAAAATTATATTTTTCCTGGGTTTTTTTGCTAGTGCATAGCAAAAACAAACAGACAAACAAACAAACAAAACAAAAACAAAAGAAACCCACTAATCTCTTATATGCTGGCCTTATATGCACCAGTCTGGAAAAATTCACTTTTTATTTCTAATGTTTCAGGATGAAGAGTATTTTGGAATTTTTACTGTACACACTTATGCCACCTGAAAATAATCACACTTATTCCTGCTTTCCGAAGAATATATAGGCTCACATATCATCATTTAACAAATTCTGAGATGTTATCAACCACAAGGGGCTGTTAAATTGTCATTCAAACAGGTAGTGTTGATTATTCATTTATATGTATATTCCTTCTCCAAAAACAGTAAGTCCCATCTATCTATGCCCTATGTCAGTGTGGTAGGCATGGTATTTATTTAATATTTAATAAAGATACAAAAAAGCCTTTTAAAAAAGATTATCTAAGCAGAGGTGTATTTTAAACACAACAAACCAAAACTTGTCTTCATTTGCAACATAAGTACTTGGCAATGTGAGAACAGTGGACCAGACTTCAGTCTCTTGTGCTGAAACTAATGTTGATATGAGAAGAACAATCACTAGTGAAACTTCTATAAGCTGAAAACAAGAAAAATATTTCTAGGTGTCCATGACTTTTCCACATTGCTCCTTTATAAGACATATGTCAAATAATACAAAACAGTGTATAACCTAATTTATTGAATACATAATCTATGTTGCATTCCATATTCATGCATTCTGTGCAGATTTTTCCAAATCCTATGCGGGGCACTTTTTACCTCTTTGTTCCTCAAGCTGTATATCATGGGATTCAGCATAGGTATTATCAAAGTGTAAAAGACAGAGGCTATTTTATCGGTATCAAAAGAATGACTGGATTTGGGTTGCACGTACATGAAGAATAGTGTTGCAAATAATACAACAACCACTGTCAGGTGAGATCCACAGGTGGAGAAGGCCTTGTGCCTGCCCTCTGCAGAGTTCATCCTGAGGATGGCCATTAGGATCAGGGTGTAGGACACAAGCACTATCAGAAGAGATGAAACCAAATTAAACGCTGAAAAGATCAGTATTATCAACTCAATATCACGTGAGCTTGAGCACAGCAAAGTTAACAAGGGAAGACTGTCACAGTAAAAATGTCTAATGATATTATGGCGACAGAAGGATGACATAAAAATCTTTATGGTAATTATCAGAGAAAGAGAAGCACTGTAGACATAAGGGACTGCTACCAGAATCCAGCACACCCTTTGTGACATAACAATGGTGTAGAGTAGAGGGTTACAGATGGCCACATAGCGGTCATAGGCCATTGCTGACAGAATGAAAAGCTCACTGATGATGAACAAGATGAAGAAAGACAGCTGTGTGGCACACCAATTGTAGGGGATTGTATTTTGGTTAGTTACAAAACTTACTAACATTTTGGGTCCCACAGCTGTTGAATAACCAAGATCAATGAAAGCCAGGTGTCTAAGAAAGAAATACATGGGTGTTTGGAGCCTGGAATCCACGTTGGTGAGGATGATCATGCCCAGGTTGCCCACCACTGAGACTGTGTAGATGAGGAGGAAGAGCCCAAAGAAGGGAGCCTGCAGCTCCGGACGGTCTGTGATTCCCATTAGGATGAATTCTGTTAGCACTGTTAGATTTTGTTTGTTCATCCAGGCTGTTAAGGAAAATTGCTGTGGGAACAACCATCACAAAGAGTCACTGGGTTTCAGGAGACAACATCTGTTGACATTTTAGGAGGCAAAGCCATTGTGGGTAAGATAAACCCAATTTTTTAGACAGGTTAATTTAAATAAGACTCCCTCCATTATTGAACCTGGAACCAAATGATGAATGTGTTTCAACCTAAGGTATATGGTAGCCATTTTATTTTTTGTACCACATGCTGGCTATCATCATCAAGTCAATGTAATCTCTTTATGGTCTGTCAACAATGTATTATTGGTAATGTTTGGTCTTGAGTGGAAATACTGATGTCTTTTTAGAAATGGTTTTTACTTAAGCTACCTTTAATTGGTTAAGCCATTTCATACTTAAAGAATTGTAATAAAAGTAATAGCCGACTGCTTCTTGTCCTTTCAAATTTTGTCCCAACCTCCAATGAAAACTCATTTAGTAGTTTTTTGTTTACTTTTCTCATTATAACTCTACATATCTAATAGCATTCTCATTCTACCATTCATTTCATTTTTAAAACTGTATTTTTATTCCACTATGCTTTTATGAGTTTTAAGCAATGTTTATGATATTTTTATAAGGCTAGACAATAATTTAGGTCTTTTGCAGAAGTCCCTGACTCATGCGTTTTTATGCACATAAATAAACTTTTATTTTCTGTAGAGTCATGCATGTGAAAATTCAGCACTCAGACGTTGATCATTTTCAGTTTATGATCATTGCTATGTTACATACCAAGTAAGGCCTGCATCTATATGTTATTCAATATGAGAAAAAACAATTAGTTGTCATTCCCACATTTGCTTTGACCTTACTGCTGATATCTTTGATATAGACTTAATGTGATTATACTATTCTAGCATATTTAAGGCAAATAAATTAAAATGTATTTCTTAAGGTATCTCCTATAATTGTCGAGTAAACTGCTATAAATATGTTTATACAACAAAGAGAAATATCACTCCAAATTAGGGAGTGTTACCTCAAATGCATTAGAGGCTGCAAATAACAATGCATGAAGTACATGAATGAAAGACAAAGTACTAAGGAATGAGGGGAAAGAAATAAGGCATGATTCATTAAAAATACTTAATTATTTTTTAAATTATATGGGCAAGGACAAATGGTTATTTGATCCAGATAAAGCTGGGAGTCGCATTGAGAGAAATGGAGTACATTTACTATATTTTAATTGACTACTATTCTTACACCTTTATTTCATCTTTTGTCAAGTATACATGAAATGTTTTAACATATTTTATTGAAGGATTACACTTCATCTACCTCTACTTTTCCATCTCCTTTCTCCCTCAGATTGTTTCTAAAGGCAGGTGCTTCCAAACTTTTCATGGGAAAAAATTATCTAATTTTATTATATACTCTCTGGAGTATGAAAAATGAGGACTACATTGTGACTCATTCTACAAGGCCTAAAATTCTGATTTAAAAATAAATATTTTTATTTAAAAACCCATTATATATACAGGTCTATAATTTCACACTAGATGTATATCTTTGATACCAATTTCAAAAATGTGTAAGAATTATAAAAAACTTGTTTAAGTTGCATTAATCCCATTTTTGGCTAGACATTTAATTTTGGAAGATTTGTAATCAGGATTCTCCACAGTATCAGAATGAATTAGAAAAAAATAAACATTTGAATAAATATTAGTGCTATTTAGATTGGAAAAAAGTGACAAAAATTAAGAATAAAAGGGAAATTCCATAGTGATAGGCCATCTTCTAAAAACTTACTGTACCTACTTTAAAAAAGAAAAAAAAAAAACACCTTTTTTTGGGAAACATTATAGAGGTCCTAAATAAATTGATAGAAATACTATGTTCCTGGATTGCACAATTTAGTGTGACCAAAGGTCACTTCTGCTGAATTTAGTCCATTTGTTCAATGCCTTTACAATCAAACCTCACTAAGGAAATTGGTAGAATTTGACAATGATTTCTGCATTTAGAAAATGCATACTGGGGACGCCTGGGTGGCTCAGTTGGTTGAGCGGCTGCCTTTGGCTCAGGTCATGATCCCAGCTGGGATCAAGTCCCACATCAGGCTCCTTGCTCTGCAGGGAGCCTGCTTCTCCCTCTGTCTCTGCCTGACACTCTGTCTGCCTGTGCTCGCTCACTCTCTCCCTCGCTCTCTAACAAATAAATAAATTAGAAAAAAAAAAGAAAATGCATACTGTAAAGAAGAAAGATACTTTTGAAAAGACCTGTACAACTAGATAATAAAACTTATAAACCTGGAGTTCTTGAGACAATATGGCATACTTACATCAATGGAAAAGAACAAGGACCTCAGGAAAGGACCCATGAATTCATAGAACTGCAGTGTAAGACAGAAGTGGCATGTTAGGATGTCCTTAGTATTAAAAAATGGTCTATTTATTGAAACTGAGGAAGTGATTATCCCTATCCCTAATGATAAAATTGGATGTTTCATTCATCCATACAAAAATCAACCTTAGACTGGTCAAGTATTTAATGTCATAAGAAAGTGTTAAACTTTCATAAACTCAAAAACTGGAATCTCTGAATGCCTTAAATAAAAAGAAATTTCCAAAAAATAGAATAGAAATCCAACATCAATTTGGCAGATAAAATTACATAAATTTGCTTTATCCAAAAATATATTCAAATTAACAAAATATTTATAGCAAGACAATAATAAATATTTATTAACAGCAGCCAAACAAATGACAAAGTCAAATACCTCAAGCTACAAAAATTATACCCAAAGAAATTACTATTCCACAGCAGTTTGGACAGTTTGGTAAACCTCTTCATTCTAACATCCATTTTATTTATTGTGATTTTGCAAATCCCTGGCATTCTTTCCAAATTCATCTGAATAAATAATTATGTGGCCCTGATCCCCATCAGTCATTTCCAAGTACTTCCTGGAAAGAAAGAAAGAAACAAACAAACCAAAATAAGCACCAAACCTGACTCTTCTCAAATGGAAGCAGAAACTCCAGAGTTGTAGCAGGACCTAGGGAATGGGCATGGAAATCAAGGATGTCTCTTGTGCAAATGCAAACACCCAATCTCAACTAAATATTCTATAACATTTTGTAAATAACCTCAACTGAATAAATAGGTTGGTCAAATTGAGAACATTGCACTCTTATCAAAAGGAGAGAGAAAGACAGAGAAGGAAGGAAGAGGAGGAATCTGAGTTGAGTTTGCAAAAATGCTTACTCTCCCTTCACCATATATATAGTCTAGACTCTCTATATAAATGTAGAAATAGCAACAAATAGAAATGAGGTCACTTACCACCTTCAAAGATCATACTCATTGTGGTAAACATATACCATTACTCCAGAAAACCTAGTTATTAAAAGAGAAGATTAATATGCATAATGTAATGTACTGAGTCTGGCATTGGTGACTATACTCATAACTGTCATTTAAATGGAATGTAGGTATCAAAAATCATCACTGCAACAAATCTAGTGATTACTATAATCAGTAGCATCTACTAACCTTAAGTGAGGACTGCCTTTGTGTTCCCTTGTGTGATTACCAGTTTGACGCTGTCAGAAGAATTTATGAACATCTCCTCCCTTTGAGACACTCCCCCTAGGGAACTTGAAAGAAATTCTTGGTTATTCCCAAATCATCTGAGAGTAGGAAATGATGTCACTGGTCTTTGCTAATTTTTCAGAGTAACTTTGATTCCCCTGTTGAGGAAATGTATTTTTACATAAGCAATTCACCTGCTTTCCTCAGTTGTTATTTTTATTGTATTCATTCAAATATCTGGATTTAAATAGATTATTTCTTATATGTCTTAATCATCTATAAATCACATAAACTTTCAGAATTTCCACAAAGTCTTCTTCCATGTTTTATATCTGAGGATAAAAATAAAACTTTTAAATATGTCCTATAGTATGTTAGAGGATTCAGAAGGGATAAAAATTATGAATATATGTGTAGCTCCTATTTTTATTTCTTTTTCTAAACTAAGGGACTAAATTGAGTTAATGATACCCTAATTCCACATTCCATGTGCATGCTCAGTACTAATTTCCCATGTCTACTTCTGTTACTTTTCCTTAAATAGGTATGAATCTCTTTTCAAAAGTTAATATATGTCCTTAATATGGAATGCAGTTTATAAGGTAAATATAATATACATTTTAAAGTACACAACATTTTGTATAGCTCATTTTTATATCTAAATGTTCTTACTCAACTATATGTTTTTGAATTTTATTCATTTTACTACACATATACCAATATTTTGCTAACTTTTATTTTAATAAAATTGCTAGAATCTGATTCTACCTCCATGGACTTTATGAAACACAAAATAATAGGGACCAAGGAGAAATAGATATGGTATGATTTATTTGAAATACCTAAATTTTGTCTGTTTAAAGGTACATGAACAGGGCAGGAGTCTAAGATGGCAGAAAAGTAGGAAACCTTAATTTTTTCTGGTCCCAGGAATTCAGCTAGATAGCTATCAAACCTTCTGAACACCTGAAAACCCAATCAGAGATTGAAGAAGAGAATAGCTGTAACTCTATGAATAGAAAAGCAACCATTTCCTGCAAAATGACAAGACAGAAAAACTCACCTGAAAAAAAAAGAAAAAAAAAAAAAAGAACAGGAGGTAGTACTGACTGCCAGGGACCTAATCAATATGGACATTAGTAAGATATTGGAACTAGAGTTCAGAACATTTTATTCAAAGCAACAGGATATGCATTCTTCTCGAGTGCACATGGAACTTTTTCCAGAAAAGATGACATCCTGGGTCCCAAGCCAGGTCTCAACTGGTACCAAAAAATTGGGATTATTCCCTACATATTTTCAGGCCACAATGCTTTGACAGTGGAACTCAATCACAGAGAAAATTTGGAAAATTTGGAAAGAACTCAAATACACGGAGGCTAAAGAGCATCCTATTAAAGAATGAATAGGTCAAGCAAGAAATTAAAGAAGAATTTAAAAATTCATGGAAACAAATGAAAATGAAAACACAACTGTTCAAAATCTTTGGGGTGCAAAGGACGTCCTAAGGGGGAAGTAGATAGTGATACAAGCCTTTCTCAAGACACAAGAAAGGTCTCAAATACACAACGTAGCCCTACACCTAAAGGAGCTAGAGAAAGAACAGCTAATAAAACCTAAACCCAGCAGAAGAAAAATAAGAAAGATCAGAGAAGAAATCAATGAAATAAAAACCAAAAGAACAGTAAAACAAATCAACAAAACTAGGAGCTGGTTCTTTGAAAGAACTGATAGAATTGATAAACTCCTGACCAGACTTATCAAAAAGAAAGGAAAAAGGACCCAATTAAATAAAATCATGAATGAAAGAGGAGAGATCACAACCAACACTGAAGAAAAATACAAACACTTATAAGAACATATTATGAACAACTATACGCCAACAAATTAGGCAATCTGGAAGAAATGGGTGCAATCCTAGAGACATATCAACAACTAAAACTCAACCAGGAAGAAATAAAAAACCCGAGCAGAACCATAACCAGCAAGAAATTGAAGCAGTAATCAAAAATCTCCCAACAAACAGGAGCCTAGAGCCAGTTTCCCAGGGGAATTCTACCACAACATTTAAAAAATTAATACCTTTTCTTCTGAATCTTTTCAAAAAGTTGAAATGAAGGAAAAATTCCAAACACATTTTATAAGGCCAACATTATCCCCAAACCAGAAAAAGACCCCACCAAAAAGAATTACAGACCAATATCTCAAATATTCTCACCAAAATACTAGACAATAGAATCCAACAGTAGAACAAAAGGATTTTTCAATTTAACCATGTGGGATTTATTTCTGGGCTGCAAGTTTGACTCAATTTCTGTAAATCAATATCATGCACTCCTTAAAAAAAGAAAGGGCAAGAACCATGTGATCCTCTTAATAGATGCAGAAAAAGCATTTGAGAAAGTACATCATCCTTTCTTAATTAAAACTCTTCACAGTGTAGGGATAGAGGGCACATACCTCAATATCATGAATCCATCTATGAAGAACTCACAGCGAATATCATTCTCAATGGGGAAAAACTGAGAGCTTTTTTCCCTAAAGTCAGGAATATGGCAGGGATGTCCACTATCATGACGCTGTTCAACATAGTACTAGAGGTCCTATGCTCAGCAATCAGAAAATAAAAAGAAATAAAGGAGTCTGAATCAGCAAAGAAGTCAAACTCTTACTTTTTGCAGATGACATGTGGAAAACCCAAAAGACTCTACCCCAAAATTGCTAGGACTTATACAGGAATGCAATAAAGTGGCAAGGCATAAAATCAATGCACAGAAATCAGTTGTATTTCTGTACAGCAACAATGAGACAGGAAAGAGAAATTAAGGAGTCAATCCCATTTACAACTGCACCCAAAACCACAAGATACCAGGGAATAAACCTAACCAAAGAGGAAAAGAATCTGTACTCAGAAAACCATAGAATGTTCATGAAAGAAATTGAGGAAGACACAGAGAAATAGAAAATTCTTTCATGCTCATGGATTGGAAGAACAAATATTGTTAAAACGTTTATGCTTTCTTGAGCAATCTACACATTCAATGCAATCCCTACCGAAATAGCATCAACTTTTTCCACAGAACTGGAACAAATAATCCTAAAATTTATACGGAACCAGGAAAGATCCCAAATAGCCAAAGGAATGTTGAAAAAGAAAGCCAAAGCTGGTGGCATGACAATGCCTGACTTTAAGCTATATTACAAAACTGTAATCAAGACAGTATGGTACTGACACAAAGACAGACACATAGATCAATGGAAAAGAATAGAGAACCCAGACATGGACCCTCAACTCTATGGTCAACTAATCTTCGACAATGCAGGAAAGAATATCCAATGGAAAAAAGGCAATCTCTTCAGCAAATGGTCTTGGGAAAATTGGACAACCACATGCAGAAGAATGGTACTGGACCATTTTCTTACACCGCACACAAAAATAGACTCAAAATGGATGAAAGACCTGAATGTGAAAGAGGAATCCATCAAAATCCTTGAGGAGAACACAGGCAGCTACTTCTTCAACCTTGACCACAGCAACTTCTTGCTATACATGTCTCCAAAGGCAAAGGAAACAACAGCAAAGAGGAACTATTGGGACTTCATCAAGATACAAAGCTTTTGTACAGCAAAGGAAGCAGTCAACAAAACCAAAAGACACTGACAGAATGGGAGAAGATATTTGCAAATGGCATATCAGATAAAGGGCTGGTATCAAAGATCTATAAAGAACTTATCAAATTCAACACTCAAAGAACAAATAATCCAATCAAGAAATGGGCAGAAGACATGAACAGACATTTCTCCCAGCCATTTCTCAAAGAAGACATCCAAATAGCCAAAAGACACATGAAAAAGTGCTCAATATCACTCAGCATGAAGGAAATACAAATCAAAACCACAGCGAGATACCACTTCACACCAGTCAAAATGGCTAAAATTAACAAATTGGGAAATGACAAATGATGGCAAGGATGAGAAAGGGGAACCCTCCTACATTGTTGGTGGTAATGCAAGCTGGTGTAGCCATTCTGGAAAACTGTATGGACGTTCCTCAAAAAGTTGAAAATAGAGCTACCCTATGATCCAGCAATTGTACTACTTGGTATTTATCTCAAAGATACAAATGTAGTGCTCTGAAGGGCCACCTGCACCTCAGTGTTTGTAGAAGCAGTGTCCACAATAGCCAAACTATGGAAAGAACTTAGATGTCCATCAACAGATGAATGGTTAAAGAAGATGTGATACACACACACACACACAGACACACGAATATTAAACAGCCATCAAAAATGAAATCTTGCCTTTTGCAATGACATAGATGGAAGTAGAGAGTATTATGCTAAGCAAAATAAGTCAATTAGAGAAAGACAACTATCATAGAATCTCACTGACATGAGGAATCTATGAAACAAGGCAAAGGATCATGGGGGAAGAGAGAAAAAAATGAAACAAGATGAAACCAGAGACGGAGACAAATCATAAGAGACTCTTAATTTTAGGAAATAAACTGATAAACTGATGAATCACAGACCTGTACCCTTCAAAAAATAATGAATTATATGTTAATTAATTGAATTTAAATTAAAAAATGTATTTAAAAGTATACTGTGCTCTATAAAAAATGTACATGGACAGGACAAATGATTGTTTGATCCAGATAAAGCCAACTGGACATGGCATTGATGTTAATGGAGTACATTTATTATATTTTACTTTGATTACTATTCTTTTTCTTTATTTTTTTAAATTTATTTATTTGTCAGAGAGAGAGGGAGAGAGAGAGAGCAAGCACAGGCAGACAGAGTGGCAGGCAGAGACAGAGGGAGAAGCAGGTTCCCTGCCGAGCAAGGAGGCCGATGTGGGACTCGATCCCAGGATGCTGGGATCATGACCTGAGCCGAAGGCAGCCGCTTAACCAACTGAGCCACTCAGGCATCCCTTTGATTACTATTCTTATACTTTTGTTTCATCTTCCATCAAGTAAACGTGAAATGTTTTGTGTTAACTCATTTTATTTAAGCATTGCACTTCATCTACCTCAACTTTTCCAACTCCTTTTTCCTCCTCTTCCTTATTCCCAACTCTGCTTCAGTTTCCTTTCCCTACAAAAGTACCTCTCCTAAAAAAGTTGTTATAAGTTCTTAAAATGAAATGTAGTTTTATAAAGTAAAGAGAATATATGTTTATCAGTGCATACACATGCTCTTATATAACTTATTTTTGATACTTCAAGGCTCTCAACTATGTTTTTGAAATTTATTCGTTTTTACTTCTACATGCATGACCACAATTAACTACTTTGTGTGTGTGTCCCTCCTGACCCGTGAATAAAAATGCCTGCAATGTATCTCCTGCATCCTTGACTTGGGAAAAATAAGTACATTTAATTTATTTAAATAAGTTGGTTCTACTTAAAGATTTCTTTCATTAATACATATCCCACCATCAGTATCCAAGCATTTTCATGCTCCGAACATCCAGTTTATGAGTATGTACCACTGGCATACATGGTAAATGTTACAATAAATAATTAAATCCAATTTAATTTTATAGAGCTAAAATTGTCTTACTTGATCTTATTATTTTTTTAAAGGAATTCAAATATTGATCTGGATTGGAAATAGGAAAATGCACTAGTTATAATCCATGTCAATTAAGAAGTTCAGAGATTATAATGGAGATATATATACATTAATTTTAATGTAATAAAACTATTTGAATGTTTATCACAGTGAAAATGCTGATAAAGTAGTTGTTAAGGTTACAAAACACTAACACACCTTGTAGCAGAGTGGGGGAGGGTGCTGTCCAAATCCTGCTTTTCCTCCTGGATGTCTGTCTAGCTGACTTCTCATCTTACTGGCAGGTGTGGAGAAAGGGCTGAGCTGTAGCCTGACGACTCTGTGGAGGCACAGCCCCTCCCTGTGTGCAGCCATTCTTCACCCCTGCATGCTGGTCCTGAGTGCCTCCCACACTGTCTTTCTGTTTCAGAGTTTGTAGCTCCAGTGGTCAAAACATGAAATGTATAGAATGCTAAAAAATTGTGAGAGAGGAAGGAATGAGAAAAATGATTACAACAGAGATCTAGAAACTGCTAGTTTGCCCCCAATTTTAATTATCCCATGACCAATATGCAATGTTTTAGGCATCCATATCTTAACATGAAAGGACCTTACTTACATATTTCATTAATGTTTTAAATTAATATAATGTAATCTCAGCCTGTGTCTTAATCACTTTTTATTATTGCATAAACATTAATAACATTTATCATTTGGTAAGTTACTAGATCTTTGAAATATCAAAATCTTTTTAAGAAATCACTAGTAACCTCTTCCAACAATTACAACTCACACTGCTTCTGTGGTTGGATGCTTTTTTAAAATTTAAGTATAATGAACACACACTTCTTTATTAGTTTCAGGTGTATTACCTATTGATCCTATAATTCTGCACATTATTCAGGGCTCACCATGCTAACTGCAGTCATGAGCTGTCACAACAAAATGCTCTTATAATATCGACCATATTCTCTGTAGAGTACTTTCCATACCTGTGACTTATTTTATAACTGGAAGTTTATATATCTTAATCTCCTTTATTATTTTGCTCATTTCCTCACCTGTTTTCTTTCTGGAAACCACTAGTTTCTTCTCTATATTTAAGAATTTGGGTGGTTTTTTTTTTGTTGTTCAATTTGTGTTGTTTTCATAGTCCACAAGTATCTTCCCTTATTGAATTTATTGCACTTAGCATAATCCTTCAAGGTCTTTCTATGTTGTCACAAATTGAAAGATCTCACTTTTTTTGTGGCTGAGTAATATTCCATTGTATACGTTTTTTAAGAAGTAGATATTTGTGTATTTATATTTTAGCTAACCCAATGTCTTATACATTTTGTGAGCTAAGAGTGTCATCAAAACTGTTTTTGTTAACAACATTTTTCTAACCCAAATAATGATTGTTCATAAAAATACCTTTATAAATATTGAAGGAGTCAAAACCAATCCTGAAGGGAAGCTTGGAACAGTGACATGAGGCATAACTTATGGAAGGACATCAAACTTCATAAGTAGTAGCTCTGTTTAATAGAAGGAAAGAAAAATTCTATAGCCACACAAAAGAAAAAAAAAAAAAAGGTCGTACGAAGAGAAGGAATAAGACAAGGAGCTAACACAAGATTTAAATCTGGGAATTTAAGAAGAGCAGTGGGGAATTATTTTGTGGTGCTATAGATGAGTTTCTCTAAGCATAAGTAGACCAGATGCCACCATACAAATTCCTGTCTTGTCTCCTGTCACCCATACCTGCACTGATTTCTACTTCTTTTTTGAATGGTTTCTTTGAAAGGAATTTTTCCTATCCATGGAGGTGGCTAGTGGAAAGAGCCATTTGGATAACAGAGATGATAGATGTGACCCATGGCACATAGACATCTGGTGAAGGCTTATGAACTTGCAGGGAGATGGCATTTATAGCTCAAACCGAACTTATCTAGCCCTTAAGAGACAAGAAAATCCCCACTGGAAGTCTTACAATTCCTCAGTTTAACTTTTGAATTGAAACAAAATATTCAGAAACATGACAATATCTGTTATGTTTTATTATTATTGATATTATAGGAAACATTTAATACCAGACAAATGGGTATTAATTATTATAATTAATTATAATTAATTATAATTAATTATATTTATATTTTATAATTTATAATTAACTATAATTAATTATAATTAATTATATTTATTATATATTATATGTATAATATATAATAATTATAATTAATTATAATTAATTATATTTATATTTATAATTTATAATTAATTATATTAGTTATAATTAATATAATTAATTATAATTAATATAATTATTAATTGGGTCATAAGTAAAATATTGGGATATGTGATTATGGTGCTTCAAAACAAAATGAGCTGCTGTGAAAATAGTCTTCAGTAAGTTTTGGGGTTTAAATTCATGAAAGGCATTTACTATGCTGAATTTGGGAAACTTTGACGGTTTTTCTTATTTTTGCGGTCTTGAAAGGATTCAGTGTCTGCCGCACAATATTTATGCACTTGTAATGCTCTCTGCTTAGAGCATCCCTTTATATGGAATCAGTCCAAAGCTAGTGCTTCTGTGGCAGCTGGAGAAGGAGGGGTCCTGTGGTGCTGTTTGAAGTGTGCCCTAACTTTCACAGGTATTGTCAGACCTTGCTTTATGATTGTGTCTTGCATCTTCTCTGTCCTTCACCACCAGGGGAATTTTGTTGTCACTATATGGACATGAAAGCCATGGAACCTTCAGATCAGTTAGTTAGGGATAAGCTAGAAGTACAGGTGCCTTAACATCTGACAGGGTAAGTTTGATCAGTTGGAAATTAAAGTTGCCATATAAATTATCTTCCCTGTCTTACTCCATGGACAACTGGTACTGGGTTGATGTGCTTGACTGGTTGGTTGATTGGGTTGATTCATTTCTGATAAATGTATTCTAATGATATGTAAGGACTTGTGTATGTGTGCATACACTTTGTTACCTTTGAACCAAATGATTTTAGCTTATCCTTCAATCAAAGAGGACTTTGTGTATAGTTTGTTTAGGATAAATTTTGTAGCTAATATATGCAGAAAGGGTACATAGTATGCAAGTTTTTGAGAGACTATCCCATTGAGTACTCAAGAATGAGACAGGTTCAAGATTTTAGATTGCCTAGCTCTAGAATATATGTCAATATAAATGTAGATGTTTTAGGCAGAATAATGTGCCCTCACTTACCCACCATAGATGCCCATGTCCAAATCCCCAGAACTGTGAACATGCTGCCTTTCATAGAAAAAAGAGACCAGAAGTATCCATCATATAGTGTGACTTTATTTTCAGCTTTGCTGTTTATTTATGACTAAAATTAGAAATTGATTCATGGATCTGAGTGTCCTGGTTCCTATAATTGCCTTATTTCAGAATCTCTGATAATTTCACATCTAGTTTATTTCCAGATATTGTCTGACTTGCATGCCTTGACTAGTGTCCCTTACTCTATGGTAAATTAGGAGCATTTTACATGTACAGAAGGAGCTAAGGCACATAATGACTGTTAACTTTTTTTTTGTTGTTGTTGTTTTGTTTTTTGATCCCAGTGTCCTTGAGAGTTGGTGTCACTTTTAAGACAATGGTTTATTTTTGTTCTAATAACACTTTACTCCAAAACACACTAAATAAAAATGCTAAAAGTAATGAAATTTGCTGTTATGAATCCATAACACATACAATGAACTCTATACCATAGTGTTTGCTGTGATAATATGACAGAGAATATTAATTTTATATCATATCAGGATAAATATCATTTTGCTTTGTGTACATATAGCACATGAGAGCATTTAAAAAGTAGAATCCCCATTTGTATGATTTCTTTTTCTGTTTTGCTAAATGCTCTATTTCAATGTATCTATAAGCTTTTTTTTTTTATGATTCCATTTATTCATTTAAAGAGAGACAGAGACAGAGAGAGAGAGAGAGCACAAGAGAGGCTGAGTCAGAGAGAGAGGGAGAAGCAGACTTCCAGCTGAGTTGAAAGCCAGACATAGGGCTCAATCCCAGGACCAGGAGATCATGATCTGACCTGAAGGTAGAAGCTCAAACATCTGAGCCAACCAGGTGCCCCTAAGCATTATTTTATTTAGTTTTTATTCTGACCTGAAGACTTCTTTTTCTGTTATTCAAATTTTTATTAAGTGCAAGATAAAAATGGATTCAAAAAAGTTAAGAAATTGAAACACAAAATACACCAAAAAGGAAAAATAAAACTTTTAATAGTTGAAAAGAACAGATCTATGGCAAGTAGGATGACCTGACTCAACCATATTCTAAGAAACAGTTCTCACATTCCTTCCTCAGGTCTCAGACTTTCTCATCCTTGGCTAGAAATTACAAAAACCCAGTAGCAAGTTGTGTTGTGCCTTAAAATGTATTTATTTTGGAACTATTGTTTACTACTTAAATAAGTGTACTTTCCTTGGTCAACTAATACATCTTTGTGTTGGGGAAAGTTGGATATTTGAGGTTGGGATAGAAAGGGTTAAGATCTTCACATTGAAATCCATGTCATTTTTAACTATTGCCTCTGTATTTAACAGAGATTAGTTTTTCAGGAGCAGATTAACTTTTCAGAGATCGTCTTAAATGAAGACAACTGTAGTTTTAAATTTACTTTAATTTGAAAGTCTGACAAGGGTTCTTTAGGAATCTCTTCAATGCATCCTTCACATCCTTGTTCCTTAGGCTGTAGATGAGGGGATTCAGCATTGGTATCACCAAGGTGTAGAAGACAGAGGCCATTTTATCAGTATCTAATGAGTGATTGGACCTTGGTTGCAAATACATGAAGAGAAGGGTCCCATAGAACACAGTGACAGCCATCATGTGAGAGGCACAGGTGGAAAAGGCTTTTCGTCGGCCCTCTGAGGAACGGATCCTCAAAATGGCAAGGACAATGTTGAAGTAAGACGTTAGAACAATAATCATAGAGAAAAACAAATTGGTCCCTGAAAAGGTAAACACTGCTGTTTCTGGAAGGTAGGTATCAGAACAGGACAATGCCAACAAAGGGACAGTGTCACAGTAAAAATGGTTGATTACATTGGAAGAGCAGTATGACACAGAGAACACACAGGAGGAGACAGTCAGTGCTGTGGTCAGACTGTAGAGGTAAGTGAGGGAGACCAGCAGTATGCAGATCTGTGGAGAGACCACCACCATGTAGAGCAGTGGGTTGCAAATAGCCACATAGCGGTCATAGGCCATTGCAGCCAGCACGAAAATCTCACCAACAATGAAAACCAGGAACCCACCCAGCTGGGCTGCACATCCATAGTAGGATATGGTTTTCTTTGTAACCAAGAAGTTTACCAGCATTTTGGGGGCAATGACAGTAGAATCGCCAAGATTGATGATAGCCAAGTGCCGGAGGAAGAAGTACATGGGCGTTTGGAGCTGAGAGTCAACACTGGTGAGGGTGATGATGCCCAGGTTCCCTGCCATGGTCAGCCCGTAGATCAGCAGGAAAACAAAGAAGAGTGGGATCTGGAGGTGTGGGCGATCTGAGACTCCCATGAGAATGAATTCGGTCACACTGGTAAGATTTTCTGAAGCCATTTATTTTGTTGTTCTCATCTTTCAATAGGGTAAAATAAGAGGAGATTAGTAGATGATGAGGTTAATTTTTCTGGTAGATGCTAGATTTTAGACTGTCTCGTTTAAAACAGATTATTTTATTCACAATTAAAAATGTCAGACCTTATTGTATTTCTCCACATCTTTTAACTAAATTGAGAAATACAAATATTCTAAAGTCCTGTTTCATTCTTTTTTTAATTTTTAATTTTTTTAACTTTTTTTCCTCATTTTTTGTTATGTTAGTCACCATATAGCACATCATTAGTTTGATGTAATGTTCCATGATTCATAGTTTGTAATATTACCCATTGCTCCATGGAATCCATGTCCTCTTTACTACCCATCACCAAGTTCACCCATTCTCCCAACCCCTATCTTCTCAGTTTCAGGTTAATAGAACAGTTGTAACAAGCTACTAATTTTTCAATTGTGTTTTAAATATAATTTATATTCTTTGAATATATATAATCTACTATAGTATATGCATTAATATTTATATGGATATTAAAAATATTAATTGTAATATTGCATGAATATATATTGACATATACACCTTCATGCCTCTGTGTATGTTTCCAATGATAAATGATATATACGTATAAGAAGCTGATGAACCTCAGTAACTTCTGATGACTTTCAGTTATTTTTAACTTAGCTACCTGTGGCTGTCTGTTCAATCCACACCTTTTCACCATCCTTGGAAATTTTATTTTTCTGCATGAAATACTGTGACAATGCTGGGTTTTCTATAATAGTTTCTACCACACTGTGCTATTTCAGCTGCCCACCACAGTCTCTACCTCCTTAGTCTTCCTTTTTAGGGTTATTCAACTGAATTTTTTTTAATAATCATATTTTTTCTGTCAAATAAACTAGTCCTTTTAATCACTCTGACCTCTACCTGCCACAATACTTCCTTATTATTGTGTTCTCTATTATTTTGTCCATCTTACAGCCCTTTTCTTTAATTTGTTTAAAACCTGTTCTGTTGTTTTGAAAAATATTACCTGTAGTTTTGAATTGCTCAAGTTTGATCATTTTGTCTTCCTTATTCAGAGAAAGGCATAGAGAAGACTGTTAACATTATTTGCTATGTGATGTATGCTGCCCAGAACAATGCCAGCCATTTCAAAATCATGATCTCATTATCTTGCAGGAGTGTCCTAGAAGATGAGCCCAATTATTTACATGTCTGATGAGACAGTTGAGGCTCAATGAGATTAAGTCATAGAAAGAGTCTGTGTACGATATTGATTAATGCTATGGTATTTCAGTTTTGCTTTATGTGTTTTGTTTGTTTGGTCACTTAGTTGGTTGGATGTCAGGCCACCAATTATTAGCTGTGTGATTTTTATCAAGTATTTATATTCTTGTGTTGTGTGAATGTAATGAAATAATACACAAACATGCATAGTACAGAGCCTGTTAACAATGAATGCAGGATAATTGGTTCCAGCTGTTCTCATTAGCATGTTTTGAATAATATTTAAATGTGGTTTCCTGTTTGTGTCCCAATAACTCATTTTATCTCACTGAGAAGTTTCATAGTTGAAATGTGAAATAGCAAGTGAATTTTGCATATTTAAGCAACTGGGACACGTGATATCTGGCTATATATTTAACAAACAATGCAGGTTATAATCTCCCGCAACCCGATTCTTTCTTAAATCTATGGTGATTGTTGAATCTAAGATAATTTATTCCATACATCAAATATGTCTGATGAGGTTATATAATTGTGTTGCACTAGATATCCCATATCTCTTTTCTCCTACCTCCACATCTGAAGGAAATGTGCAGGTCAGTTCATGGTGGAGAATGGAATGGTCACACTGACACTAGACAAAACATTTCTGGCTTGTTTTGTGCACATAAAGCAGCTCAGTGCATATTTCACTCAGAGATATATTATACTCAATAAACATCCTTAATTTAACAAGAGAAAAAAAAAAGCACCAACAATAGTAACTGTGGACTGTGTATTATGAATTTATGCAATTAACTTTGAAAAAACATATTTGCATATATCATTACCTGTTATTAACTCCTCCTTTTATTAATTCCTTCTTCTAATGAAATATCACTAACGGCAAAGCTTAGGTATTTTTTTAATCTTGGTAAGTATGTCACTGATATAAAGACTTTTTCTCTTATTCAGAAATTTTCTGATTTGTTTCTGGTAAAGCTACGTTAGTTTCTTACACATATTTTTTCAAATTTGTTTTTGAAAAGAAATATAAGCCTACCAAATAGTAATAACATGTCAGAAAAGAACTTTAAAGATGTACATAATGTGGAGGGGCCTGCTTTCAACTCAAGTGGTGATCGTATATTCCTGAGATCAAGCTCTGAGTGGGGCTAGGTGCTCAGCATGGAGACTGATCGATATTCTCTCTCCCTCTCCCTCGGCTCTCCCCACTCATGCTTTCTCTCTCTCTAAAATAAAAAAATAAAAAAAATGTATCTGATATTAATCACTTCTATTAAAATTAGGCTGAAGAATAAGAGTGAAAATATTTATAAATACCTTCTAAAATGATTTCAAGAGGTATTCCATTGATCTCTAAGGGTA
This sequence comes from Mellivora capensis, assembly GCA_004024625.1. Taxonomy (NCBI): domain Eukaryota; kingdom Metazoa; phylum Chordata; class Mammalia; order Carnivora; family Mustelidae; genus Mellivora; species Mellivora capensis. Next base: position 14,493 of record PISX010014110.1, on the reverse strand, counting down.
CAACTTGTCCTCAACTGATTTACACCTGGGGTGTGTTGGGGACAAACGGCACCTGGACAGGGGCTGTCCGTGTCCACCAGCATCTGAAAGCCCGCCAGCTGCCGTCAGGGAACCTTTCCATCATGGGGTTTGTCACCCTGGACAATGTGAACATCCAGAAGGGAAGAAATTTACTTTTCTTGATGTTAAACAATTTAGTAGGTCTGTCTAGGAGAAGAAATCAAATATTTCAAATCACTTAAGAAGCTTCCTGTCTGTAGAGAGGGACTTCTAAAACATCAGTCTGCCAGCTTTTTTTTTTTTTTTTTTAGATTTTATTTATTTATTTGACACAGAGAGATCACAAGCAGAGCAGAGAGTCAGGCAGAGAAAGAGGAGGAAGCAGGCTCCCCGCTGAGCGGGGCTCGATTCCAGGACCCTGAGATCATGACCTGAACTCAAGGCAGAGGCTTTAACCCACTGAGCCACCCAGGCGCCCCCAGTCTGCCAGCTCTAACACAAAAATATTTCTCTTTATCCTAAGGTGGAACAGAATCCTCATAATGACTCTTCATTTCTCTGCAGAAATGCTCATACTGTCTAACTTACCAACAGGGGTGCTGGGGACCATGTTTTGAGTCATTTCTCTGTCCCTTCCACTGAGGCTTCAGGGAACAGGGAGTTAAGTCCCCAGAAGAAAGCAGAAAACATATGTCAGTCCTGAGTCTGATTTGAATCCATAAAGTTCCCAAGATACATGGTTTTCACATCCAGGGTGAGTACTAAGTAAATGGTTGGGGTGAACCTACCTGTCCAGATATCTGCTGAGACCCACTGTGAAGGTTCTGCAGGAGGCACGCTGAAGAAATTTACATGTGTGTGATGTCCCTGAAGACCTGAATACTGGAATAAGCTTGTTTATGGGTTCAGTCCCTATACAAGAAAACAGGAATTCCCAGATGGGTTCTGATTCCTCATGGAAAGAAAGACCAATTACACAGGTCTCCACACAAGAATTGCACCCAGAGAGTGAAAATGTGGGGCCAGTCTAGGATTTGTTTAGATGATCCTATTGAGGAACAATCTCATGCAATGATTCCACCCTTTGTGCATTTGTTTCTTTTGAATTGTTTCCTGTAATGTTTGGGAAGTGTGGCTGCTGGCCCTGGGGTGGAGAAAATCCAACAGTTAAAAAGCCCAGGATTCTGGCCCCAATGTTCCACTTTACTGTGAATGTTGGGAACAGAACTGAAGGCAAAGCTTCCATTCTCATCAAGAACAAGCCCTGGTGTATTTGCCATAAGAAACACATGATTTCCACCATAAACGTAAAATTTGCATTATTGTAAGAAGACTATCAATTGTTTTATTGAAATTTGAAGGTACCCATCATATATTTGGTTTTATTGCTGGCTCTTAATTAAAATTATTTGATAGAAAATGCATTTTTCATATCTTTTTAAAAATATTTTATTTATCCATCTGACACAGAGAAAGAGACAGAGAAAGAGAGCATAAGCAGGAAGGAATGAAAATACTGTTAACAGTTAACCTTGCTCAGTTAACAGCATTTTCATTCCTTCATCAGCTCTGTGAAAATCCTCATCTATTTAGCATTCCTGTATCATTGTAAAATAAAAACAAATAGTTTTATACTTCCCATTTAAAAAAAATAGTCCTACACTTTCCATTTTTATTGATCCTTTATTTTACAGTTAATTTCTCATTTGAACCTTATTATTTATTGCACAAGATATATTTTCCATATTCTAAATTCTGAGTATGCTATATAAAAACATGCTTTGGTCAACCAGATAAAATTATAAGACAGAATAAGACCATTACTGGATCACAAAATTTCACCTTTCCAAATATTTGTAGGAAAGGCACTCACACACATTCTTACCAGCAGAATGCTAATGTTTCCTTTATGTGCTCACAATCACTTGATAGTCCTAGACTTTTCGATATTGGTCAGTGATAGGAGTGTGTAAAAGTGTTTTATATCATTTTACATTCACATTTTCCTAATTGTTATTAAGGTAACATATATGCATTGGCATAAAGAATTTTCTTCTCCTCTAATTATCTGTGTATAGCTTTTGTTCATAGTTCTTTGGAATTTTAGCCTATTATTTATTAATTCAACCAGGTGCATAATTGCATTTATTTCCTCCTCATGGTTATTTCATTTACTATATTTGTGATTTTTTTTTCATTTAGACCTTTATAATTTTAAAGCATAAAATCTATTTTTGTGATTATGGGTTGTGTTTAAGGAACTCTTTAATGCTGAATCACACACACACACACACACACACACACACACACATACAGGGTCACTCTTCATTTGCTTTAGATATGGTTTAGATATGGAAGGATAACAAATATCAGTGACCATAGTTTAGTTTTTGAATTTAAAGAAAGGAACCATGTGAAGAGCAGCGGGGAGAGCCTTGTAAACAGGAGAAAATAAATGCAGAGATATTGTGGTGGGAATATATGATGATAAGAGATGCTTTGTATAAGAACTGGTGGGCAGTCATTTAGACTTAATAATCCCACTTTAGAGAAATATCTTTAAGCAGGACTCTAATTCTAAGGAGATGATCTCGTTGGGATTAAAAAATACCGACACTCCTTGAAGAAAATAGTTTTCACAAAATAATGACAAAAAAATATATAAAAATGAAAGAAGGGAGAACATCACAATGTAAAATTTGTCCTTGAAGGAGACATCTTTGCAATGAAAATGACATCTGCTGAAAGGAAGGCAAAGCAAGCAACAGAAGGTGCTCTTTTCTGTACCTTGGTTCTTGGTCCTGGGCACTGAGTGGTGGCATCTGCAAGGGCATCAGAGGGTGAAGGTCAAAGGAAAACAGAGCTAAAACCTGAGCTGGGACCAAGCTTTCAAGGATCGCATAGGGATAAGCTGGGTTTAGTTGGGGGAAGAACCAAATGTGCCAGCCAATTATGCCTTAATTTCTAAATTGTGCTTCTTATTGCCATTCTTGAGTGTAAGTATGACTTCATACATGCTAATGCTTAGACTTAAATTAATGCATACATGCTAACGCTTAGACTTAATTTAGAGCAGGTTTAATGCCCGTGCTCTGGACAAAATAACAAAAAGGGGAGAAATACACTCTCACAAGCAGCATGTTACTTACTCCAGGGATTTGAACGTATTATCTGTGATCCTTGAACCACAGTCTGGGATTAGATGCCAATGTGTGGATCTAGGGTTGGAGCAGAGTCTGAACCAAACACTCCATGGTAACTGGATTAGGATTATGTGAGATATGGCTGTGCTACCAATTAGGTGATAGTTGATCAAGCTAGTCAGATATAATTATGTTATTTATAATTGCAAATATTGTAGCCTATGCATTCAAGTAATATGGAGATGAAAGAAAATAACTTACAACATTCTAAGCTAAAGGTTGCATACACGTATGCCTTTGTGTGCATTCATGTTGTATCCATCAGTAAGGCTGGTACAAAAACATACGTGTGTGTATGTATATGTGTGTGTGTGTATACATATATCATCAGGAACATATGAAAAAGCAAATGGATGATACACATTTTCTGTTTATGAAAACAGTGTGAGTAGAGGATTGACTAAGATCTTTATTTTAAAATATCCAGATATTTAAAATATCCATGAATATTATTTCAAAAATAACAAAAATAAAATAAAATATCCAGGGAGAACAAAAATACATTAATAAACTAAAACAAACATTTTCATCATACCTTCTTGATATTGAAGTACGGAATGTCACTCTCATTTTTTAAATTCAACTTTTTTCCTATGAAAATACAGTTTATTGATAAATCAATTTTTCCTAAACACTTTCTGCATCGCCTCTTTTACTTCTTTGTTCCTCAAACTATAGATGACCGGATTCAGCATGGGAATCACAATTGTGTAAAATATCGACACTATCATGTCATGGTCCAAAGCATAGCTAGAACTCGGTCTCACATACATGAAGAGAACTGTACCATGAAAAACTGACACTCCAGTTAGGTGAGAACCACAAGTAGAAAAGACTTTTCGTCTCCCTTCAGCAGAATGCATCCTCAGAATTACCAGCACAATGAAACCATAGGAGATCAGGACTACCAGTATAGTAGATATCTCAATAGATCCAGCAAAGTAGAAGAGCAACAGCTGGTTGGTGTGGGTGTCAGAACAAGAAATGGCAAGTAGTAGAGGGATGTCACAAAAGACATGCTTAATTTCATTGGATGTACAGAAGGACAGGCTGAACGTGGCCACCGTGTGTACAGAGGCATGCAAAATGCCACCAACGTAGGAAGCAACGATGAGTGGCACGTAGACTTTGGGCGACATGCTCACGGAATAGAGGAGAGGGTTGTAGATTGCCACGTAGCGATCATAAGCCATGGCAGCCAAGAGGAAGCATTCTGTGGTCCCAAAAGTAACAGCAAGAAACATCTGTGTGGCACAACCAAGGAATGAAATTACTTTATTCTTTGACACAAAATCTACTAGCATATTTGGGGTAATTACTGAAGAATAGCAGGCATCCACAGATGATAACACGCTCAGAAAATAGTACATGGGGTTGTGAAGCCGAGGATCCCCAATGACCAATACAACCAGTCCTAAATTTCCCATCAGGGTAAAGAGGTAGATTGTTAGAAACAGGAAGAATAAGGTGATCTGTGGTCCAGGTTTGTCTGTAAAGCCCTTCAGTACAAATGTGGTAACTTCAGTGACGTTTTTCATGTTGACACTTCAGGGAACCGACTTGAAGATGTTCATAAAATAATAATCTATTAACTAGAAAAAGAAAAAACAATATGTGACTCAATATTTTAACTCAAGGGAACATGCAGTGTGTCCTCATATTTATTTTTTTGGCAATGTAAAATTTCCCAGGTGTGGATCAGCAGAAAATGACAAGATACTCAAGTGTTCATGCCACTTACTGCAAAATCAAGGGGAAAACACAGGTGTTCACTCACTGACTGAATTCCTTTCATTGCTAAAACTATCAGGTCAACTGGTTAATTTGCCACTGCATTTTATTAGCTGTTTTCAAAGTCACTGTATGATTGGCTAAAAAATAATTTCCTTTGACATCTATACACGTGAAACAGTATATCAACGTACAGACCCTGGAATAAAATCTCAGCATTCTAGACCTTTTGATAGTTGTGTAAAATAATCTGCTACAAACTATTCACCTGTAGAATGGAAATGTTGATATTTATTTTACAATATTGGGGCAAATATTGAAAGACAAAATATGTTAATAAGATTGAATATTTGAAATTATGTTAAATATAGGATGTGTTAAATTAGTTTGGTTCTACAGAGTTGCAACCTTCAGAGAGGTAACATTTCATGAGCTAATCTCTAAAAATTTTCTAACTGTAATATCTTGAGTGTATCTGACAAAAACCAATATTTTTTTCAGGATGATGGGATGTGATTGAATTGCACAATTATATGACCACTTATATTTCATTCAGATCTATTTCTCAAATACTTAACATCCCATTGTCCTGTTTTGCTTGGATAAGTGGTCATACTTAACACTTCTGGATATCTAAATTCTATGATTTTTGACTCCTTGAAAAACTGGGGTGAAAAAGGAAAGAATTATTCTGAAAATCTGTATGTTTTTTAAGTATTATTCTTGTCTAGTTGTTGTTTACTACCTAGTGAAAGAAAAACTATATATTTATTATCTAAGTATTACAAGTAAGATGTTCATTAAAAAAACAGTAAATAAAATATAACACCAGAAATAAACAACGCTTATATGAAGACATAAAATATTCAAGAGCAAAAAAGTAGGAAAAAATGAAAAAAGGAATAGAAATCTTTCCTGGATAATCCAATTGTTAAAAAATTAGGAGTCAAACTTATACCTGAATCCAGAGTTTCAATTATTAGCCAATTATATTCACAAGTTAGAGGATAAGTTGTTTTTTTTTTTTTAATTTAAATTCAATTAGCCAACATACAGTATATCATTAGTTTCTGATGTAGAGTTCAGTAGCTCATCAGTTGTGTATAACACCCTGGGCTCATAACACCATGTGCCCTCCTTAATGCCTATCATTCTGTTACCCCAACTCCCCACCCACCTCCCCTCCTGCAACCCTCAGTTTGTTTCCTACAGTTGAGTCACTCTTTAGTTCCTTCCTTCCTTCCTTTCTTTTAGTTTTTTTTAACATACCCATTCATATGAAATTTAAGTCAGTCTTGAGAGCATATGCTTTACTGAAAATAAAAATATGTACTCTATTTAAATCCATAATTTATGTCTAACGCTTATTTCAATATATTGACATGGATCCCGTCAATAAAAGAAAGTGCCATTTGGATTAGAAATAGTGATGGAAGCAGAAGGAGGCACAACAACCTTCTGAAAAAGACAAAATCAGGAATGCCTAAAAAAATTGTCAGTGTCAGCAGAAAACATTTTCATAGAATTACTGGAAAGATTAAAGACAAAGGAAACAAAAAAAATACTCAAATAAAACATCAAGAATACAGATTTTAGATGAAATCTTATGTATTCAAAATAAAAATACTGATAAAACAAATCAGAACCCACAAGCTATATGCTCTAACTGAATAGTTTTGAGGGGCTCTAATATAAGATTCTTTTAAATGTATACTTTAATTAAAATGTCTTAATAACTTGATTGGAAAAACCATATATTTTTTACCTGAGTAAAATGTTTTACCTGAACAGAGGTTGAGACAAGTGTTTATTTAGACAAGGGTTAAAAGAGTTTATGAGGTAAAAGCTACAAACAAAAGAAATGAAGTACAAACTTTGAAGAATTTCAGCCTCAGTACAGCTCTTGGCATCAGTTCAATGATATACCCTGTTCAAAACAACACAGGATTTAGAATCTGAAAATGTGTGTTCATCAGCCAGATTCATGATTAAAAGACATGTGTGATGTTAGGTTTTCTCTCTAAACTTTACTCCTCTTCAAAACAGTAATACACTTGAGTGATGAAGCAGATAAAATAATATAATAATATACAGCTGGGCAGGCTAATTAAATGTATAAAGCAATAAATACATAAAACAAATATAAGATGGCCATATAATTGCATGTTTGTAATCAGATAGACTTATTTTAAAACGTTAGCAAATATCATGTCATAAAATTAATATTTTAAATAATCACTGAGAAATAAACATTTCTAGAACCCTGAGCCGGCTATTTCATTCTTCAACTATATATGGTATATTTTTTGGTTATTTTTAATACACATGAAAACATTATTGTCTCAGGATTAAATCCAATAACTCTTACTTTAATGATTTTTTTCTTACTTTTTAAGTCTCTGGATTATGCTTTAAAGAGTAAAACAGTTTTGTGAATTGTAAGATCTGCTTATACCAAAAATGCACACACCTCACCATGATTCAATTAGCTACATTACTGTGGGCTTAAGTTTACTTGGGTAGATAAGATAGGGAAAGATTATACTGTTAAGAACTTTAGCTAGATTTCTCTTGAAACAGGGATTTCCACTAGATGTTCAAATAAAACTCTGAAAAACAACCGGAGGGGTTTTGAAGGGGCGGGGTTAGGGAGTTAGGGAGGTTAGGGGAGCTAGGTGGTGGGTATTATGGAGGGCATGTATTGCATGGAGCACTGGGTATGGTGCAAAAACAATGAATACTGTTATGCTGAAAAGAAATTTAAAAAAATCTTTAAAAAATTCATACTGGATATATGTAAGTCAATATTAGAATATCTTGAAAGAACTCAGAAAGTTATATAAAGGAAAATGACTATGATTCTTGAAGAATTTAATACAACTTCAACTGTCAAAATTAAGGCAAAGTCACCTTTAAAGATATGACTGTAATAAGAGGGCAGAAAATTCCAAATATATTTGGCTCAACATTGAAACACTGTTTGGAAAAGAGAGAAAAGTATCAGCTGTGTACTGAGCACATGTAGCAGGAAGAGACTTTGGAGTGTATTACTTTATTTCAGGCTTATAGCAATTCTCACAGTCAATAATTCTCAAAGCCCAGATTCACTCCCATCTGCCGCACAGCGTACATGCACTTTTCATCATTTTCCACTACCTCAGGTTACACCATAGCTTCATTCTGTAACTGACCTCCTTGCATGCCACCTCTGGTAGAAGAAAATAATGATTCTCGATAAATATTTAGGTAATGTCTAAACATCAATACTGGAGAAACATTATGAAATAGCAATAATTTGAGGTGGTTTTGACCTCACAAAGCTAGAGTGGCTCAGTGGGTTAAGCCTCTGCCTTCGGTTCAGGTCATGATCTCAGGGTCCTGGGATCGAGCCCTGCATCGGGCTCTCTGCTCAGCCAGGAGCCTGCTTCCTCCTCTCTCTCTCTGCCTGCCTCTCTGCCTACTTGTGATCTCTGTCTGTTAAATAAATAAATACAATCTTTAAAAAAAAAAGATAATTGATTCTCTTTCTCATTATAGCAAAATATAAGCTCCCAGGTAGTGAATAGGTCAAATGTTTTCTTGCCCTCTAGTGACACATTTTCTGACTGTTCTTGCTTTAAGCTGCTCGGGTCTGTGAGGAAAATGAAAACATAGACTCAATTTGGAGCACTCTTATTTCACTTTACAAACATAAATTCATTAGTTTCTATTTTCTTTGTTGTATTTATTCGCCTGTGCAATAGGCACAACCTAAAGGGTTTAGTACTAGAGATTTCATAACATGTTTGACCTTGATATTTTAGATCCCACCTCTGAAAACATTCTGCAACTGACCTGAAATTTTCTCTTACCTGTGCAAAAGCAAACTCAAGGTTAGATGCACCACAAAAATGATTAATTTAGATTGCTTATATCCACTAACTCAACTGTTGTTGAAACCACAGGAGATGCCCCAAGGGGAATATGCCCCAATTATCTTCTCTTTCAAAATAGATACATGGTGATTTACTCACTAATAAAGAAGAAAATAAGTCTGGAATAATTCACTACATATTATTATTTATTGAATACATAGAATCCTTTGGTGTCTAATTTACAATAATGTTTTAGTTTTGCTTTACTGGATGATTAGTAACATTCAGTATTTTTTTCATATTGGCCTGTTGGCCATTTGTATATCTTTTTTGGAGAATGTCTGTTCAAGTGACGTGCAAATATTTTCTCCCATTGTGTAAACTGTCCTTTCCCTCTGTTAATTGTTTTCTTTCTTGTGCTGAAGATTTTTAATTTGATGAATTCCCACTTAACTGATTTTTGTTTTTGTTGCCCGAGTTTATGGTGTCATATCCATGAAATCGTTACCATGCCCAATGTCATGAAGCTTCAGCCTTCCATTTTCTTTTAGGAGTTTGACTTTTGTGCATTATTTAAGACAAGTGTTGGATTTTATTCTTTTGGATGTGGTTATCCTGTTTTCCCAACACAATTTGTTGAATTGACTGTTTCTCATTGTGAAGTATTGATGCTTCTGTTAGAGATCAATTGAGTATACGTGTGTGGGTTTATTTCTGGGTTCTTCATTCTGATGCATTGCTTTCTATGTCTGTTTTTATACCAAAAACATACAGATCAGTTACTTTAGCTTTGTAATATATTTTGAAATCAGTAAGGATGATCACTCCAACTTTGTTCCTCTTGCTCAATATTTCTTTGCATTTTTGAGGTCTTTTTTGGTACCTCATGAATTTTAATTTAATTTAATTTCTACTTCTGTTGGTATTTTGTTATTTTGATAAGGACTGCACTGAATCTTTGAATTTCTTCAGGTAGTATGGATATTTTATCAAAGGCAAATCAAGACTACAATTGGTTATAACTTCTGACCTGTTAGGGTGGCAATTATTAAAAAAAAAAAAAAAAAAGGATGTGAAGTAAGGGAAACTTGTGTACTGTTTATAGGAATAGAAATTGGTACAATCATTATGGAAACCAGTATAAAGATTCCTCAAAAAATTAAAAATAAAACTACCATTTGATTTAGCAATCACTTAATCACTTCGTAGTACTTATCCAAAGGAACTGAAATCAGGATCAGGGAGGAACACTTCCATGTTCATTGCAATATTAATCACAATACCCAAGATATGGAAATAGCCTTAAAATATCTATTTATGGAAAGATGAATAAAGAAAATGTGGTATAAACATACAACGGAATATTATTCAAACTTCATAATGAAGGAAATTCTGTCATTTGTAACCATATGAATCAACCTGAAAGATGTTTGCTAAGTGGATAGGTCAGACACAGAGGGACCAAGTATGATTTCATTTCTGTGAGTTACTTAAAATAGAGAAACTCGTAGAATCAGGGATTATAATGGTGGTTTCTGGGGGTTGAAGGATGGGAGAAAAGGAGCGGTCATGGTCAAAGAATGCAATGTTTTAACTACTCAAGTTAAGTAAGTGCCAGCATATAATTAGCAGCATTGTGTTACTTAAAATCTGCCTAGAGGCTAAATCTTATTCTGTTTTTACTATAAAATGAGAGTAATAAAGGGGGCTGAGGAAACTTGGAGATGTGAGGATATGTTTATGACCTTGATAATGGTGATGTTTTCACAAGTGTATACTTATCCCCAAGCTCTTCAAGTAGTGAACATTAAATACATACATTTTACATGTCAGTTATACCTCAATAAGGTACTAAGTATAAACATGTAATAATCACACTCATATATATGTGTGTTTTAATACTACCTGAGAACTCTTGAGACATGAGACATACTTTTATATAATATCTCTGATACTGAGTTAGTATTTAATCTTCTCTGAGACTCAGTTTCCTCATCTTGGCAATGTAACTTATTTATATTGCAAGAAATCAGTATGTACAGTAAACTATAAAATGTAAAATTACACTACATTTTTTTCAAGATGTAGTACATGGATTTAGAAGAATCCAAATTCATCCCATTCATTATAGTTCTACTCTGTTCATATTATTAAGTGCTGTGCATAAAGAGAAAAAGATAAATCTTGGACTTACTGAAATGGTTATTATTCAGGAGATAGTAAAAATACAAAATGCCATAAGCATGCAGAATAGGAGGCATAGACATTTAAAGCTCAATATGACTACAGAAGTCATACAATATTGGGATTCCTGAATACTAATCTATGGCATTATTGGATGGCATGGTAATGTATGTATATCTATCTCTACACACACACACACACACACACGTATCCTGGAATCTAAATACAGAACTTTAACATTGATAGACAAAGGAGACTTATCAAAAATTTTACTTTTCTTCAATTCTCCAGATGCTCCTGATGAGCAATTGGATTGAAAACAAGAGATCTAGTGAATATTTTCTGACTTTATAGATGAACTCTAGGGTAGTAAAATGATCATTTGTTCATCTGTTCAAGAATACTTCTGAGGGGTTAGTAAGTTGGGGAGAAGCAAAAAAATGATGTTGGGGATGTCTAAACACAAAGTCAAAAGCAAAACCAAAAAGGTAAAGTGGGATGTTGCAGGATGGATTGGGAATGTTTTAGAGGTTGTGTAATATGTCTCTATGTTGATGTTGGAAATGAATTTAAATGAAGTGATGAACATGACCTTAAGAATTCCTTTTAGTGACTTCGTGTAACAATGGACAGGCAACATATGTTATCAGAGATCTGACTAAATCCTCTACTATGGAAGAGAACAAAAGAAATTAATTATAAACAGAATTGGAAACTTTGGGTTTCTAGCTCCATTGGTGAGAAGAGTGGAAGACGCCACCCTGTCTTATCAACAAGTAAAAGAGCTGAACACACACACACACACACACACACACACACACAATCAGTAAGTCTTGTCGGATCCTTAAAGAGAAGGAAGCACAGGGCAAGCAGCAGCCTCCAAGATTGAAATATACTGGCAAAGACAGGGAGTCAAATCTTACCTGAGCAGAAAACACCATGGGGATGAGCACCTAGAGAAGAACACCCGAACCATAACTGAAAAATTGTTGAAGGTGGAGTGTGATCAACTCTGGGAATTAAAAATTTCAGGGGTATCCAGACAAGGTCTTCCCACTCCAATATTGTGAGATTTACCTTCAGGACCAGGTTCCCACAGTAAATATTGAAGAAAATATCCTTATGCTTCCAGAAGGAGAAGAGAGAAGGAACTGTTGTCAAATAATGCCAAAGCCTGCCCTCAGGAGAAATTAGTAACCTAGCGCCTAGCATGCTGAGTATTATCAGAACCTAAGTAACAAGGAGGGAAGGAAATATCCAACTCCAGCTTACTCTAGCCATCCAGACCCACCTAAGGGGGAAGAACAAGACTAAGGAACAATTGTGAAGTTGACATTCTGGTCGCACAGCCTCACAAACAGACTGAGACCCCATCTTGAGACTATAGAGCATGCCCACAACTCCCATACCTCACCACATCATTACTGATGGTCCAATTACAGCAGCTCCTTTTACCCAGTACATTATGCCTGACTATCCAGAGAACTATTACATTTCATACTAAAAGGCAAAATAAAGCATTTTGAAGGCACAAAGCAGAGACAAGCTTGGCAAGGGCATTAGAATTAAATATCAGATTGGGAATTTAAAACAGCTAAGATTAACATGCTAAGTATTCTAATGGATCAAGTAGAATTCACCGAAGCACAGATGAGCAACATAAGTAGAGAAATGGCAATCCTAAGAAAGAAACAAAAAGAAATACTAGAAGGGCAAAACACTGTAACTGAAATAAAGAATGTGTTAATGGGCTTCCTAGAAGATCAGATATAGCAGAAGAGAGAATCTCTGAACTTGAGTATATCTCAATAGAAACTTCAAAAATTAAAAAACAAAGAGAACAGAGACTGAAAACAAACAAACAAAAAAACCCCAGAATATCCAAAGGTTGTAGAAAAGGAAAGAAGAAATATTTGAAACCATAATAATAAAAAATTTCCTCAAATTAATTTCAGGCACCGAACCACCGATTCAGGTCCAGAAGTTCAGAGTACCCCAAGCGAGATAAATGCCATAAAAATTATATAGTGATATATCATTTTCAAACTACAGAAAATCAAGGATACAAATAAAAAATAGAAATGAAAAATTACTGAAAGAAGCTAGAGAAAAACACAACTCACCTATGGAGGAACACAGATAGGAATCCTATCCAACTTCTCAGAAAACATCCAAACAAGAAGAGAATGTAATGAAATGATATTAGGAACAGTGTACTCGATCATATATGCTTGTGCAAGTAACTTATATGTATACATGCTTATGTATGATTACATATAAGGGAAATGTATGACCAGCAGTAACAGAGAAAGGAGGAAGGAATTAAAAAGCTAAACATGTTCTTACCATGCGATTCAGCAATCACATTCCTTGGTATTTATTCAAAAGAGCCCAAAACAGGTTCACACAGAAACTTGCACACAGATGCTCATAGCAACTTTATTTGTAGTTCCCAGAATTATATCTAGAAGCAGCCAGATGTCTTGCAGTAGGTGAATGGATAAATAAACTGTGATACTACAGACAATGAATGATTGCACAGTGCTAAAAGAAAGAAGGAAAGAAAGGCAGAAAGACTATCAAGCCAGGAAAAGATGAGAAGGAAACAACTGTGTTTTACTAAGTGAAAGAAGCCAGTCTGAAATGCTAAATGCAATATGATTCCAAAAATATGATATTGTGGAAAAGACAAAACTCTGCCAACAGTAAAATGATCAGTGATTGCCAGTGGTTTGGAGAGGGAAGATGAAGAGGCAGGGCACAGAGGAATTTTGGAGTACTAAAAACACACTGTATGAGACTCTAATGATGGATTCATGTTATTATACATTGTTTTCAAATTCATAGAATATACAACATCAGGATTGAACCTTAAGGTGAATGGCAGACTACAGGTAGTTATGATGTGTCCATGCATCTATGCATGGGGACAAAGGGTATTTGGGAAATCTCTGTATTTATCTAAAGAAATCCAAGCATAAGTGGACCCACATAGTCCAAACCTATGTTGTTCAAGGGTCGACTGTAGTATGAAAGAATAATTTGTGAAGGAATAAAAATAAAGTGTTTCAAAGTTAATTAAATCAGATAATAAAGTAAGGCTATAGAACAAGAAACTAATATAATAATTTAGTATCTTAGAATAATGTTATACAATTTTTAAAAAAATAATTAAAGCTTTATTTTATTTGCTTTAATTATTTTTTAAAAAATTGTTAAAACTGGTGGCATATCATTACCTGATTTCAAGCTTTATTACAAAGCTGTGATCACCAAGACAGCATGGTACTGGCATCAAAACAGACACATAGACCAATGGAAAAGAGTAGAGAGCCCAGATATGGACCCTCAACTCTATGGTCAAATAATTTTTGACAAAGCAGGAAAAAATATACAGTGGAAAAAAGACAGTCTCTTCAATAAATGGTGCTGGGAAAATTGGACAGCTATATGTAGAAGAATGAAACTCGACCATTCTCTTACACCGTACACAAAGATAAACTCGAAATGGATAAAGGACC
>PISX010014109.1:43215-54311 GCA_004024625.1 Mellivora capensis | reverse complement strand
ACTAGAACTCATACAGCAATTCAGTAACGTGGCAGGATACAAAGTCAATGTACAGAAATCAGTGGCTTTCTTATACACTAACAATGAAAATACAGAAAGGGAAATTAGAGAATCGATTCCATTTACTATAGCACCAAGAACCATAAGATACCTGGGAATAAACCTAACCAAAGAGGTAAAGGATCTGTACTTGAGGAACAACAGAACACTCATGAAAGAAATTGAAGAAGACATAAAAAGTTGGAAGACCATTCCATGTTCTTGGATTGGAAGAATAAACATTGTTAAAATACCTATACTACCTAGATCAATGTTTACTTTTAATGCCATTCTGGTAAAAATTCCACTGGTATTTTTCAAAGAACTGGAGCAAATAATCCTAAAATTTGTATGGAATCAGAAGAGACCCCAAATTGCTAAGGAAATGTTGAAAAACAAAAATAAAACTGGTGGCCTCATGTTACCTGATTTCAATCTTTACTACAAAGCTGTGATCACCAGGACAGCATGGTACTGGCATAAAAACAGACCCATAGAGGGGGACAAGACGGCGGGAAACTAGGAGGAGGCGCTGGTTCAACCTGTCCCCTAAAGTGAGCTGATTACATACCAAGGAACTCTGATCACCAATGAAATCAGCCTGAGATCAGAATTCTACACGTCAGGATCTCTACAGGGGCAGAAGACGCCAGTGGGACATCAGGATCTCTACGGGGCCAGGGGACGCCAGTGGGCAGGTAAAGTGGAGACTGGTATCCGAAGATAAACAAAAGAGGGAGGGAGCCACCAGAGGCAACCCATTGCAAAGTAATACCCCACTACGAGAGTGCCGTATGACTGGGGACCAGCATTAACTTGAAGTCTGATAGAAAGCACTCAAAAAGAGCAAAGGATCGCAGGGGGAAATTGTGGGAATTGGAACGGTTAGGGACAAGGGCTGAAGTCCCCCACGGAGGACAGACACCCTTGGTGCCAAGCCAGAAAGAGTGCGGCGGAGAACCAGGTCCCTGAGCCCTCCCTGAACCTTGAGGAGACCTCCTAAGGGCGCTGGACATGAGGCAGGGGCTGGGACCCACGCGGGGCAGAAACATCCTTTTTGCAGTCCCCACATGTACGCCACACTGGGCTAGCAAAGCCTGAGACGCACTCCACCCCCTCCCCTGAGAGAGGCGCAGGGTGGCGTCAGCAGGGTGCTCTCACACCCGAAAAGTCTGACCGCTCCCAGCCCGGGCCAGCGGTAAAATCTCAGTGTGCGTTCACTGCATGGGACCTCTCTGGCAGTCTGGAGCTTCCCAGACAGCTGCTGCTGTTGTGGTTTTGAGTACAAGCAGGATGCAGAGGTGTCCCCAGAGATAGCACCTGGGAACCTGCTCTGCAGCACCCAGAAGGGAACGGATTGCGGCTTCTCTCTGGTAGGGAGGTCGGGGTGCAGTTTGATTTCCTATAAACCTCCAAGAACCATCGGGAGCTGCCAAGGGGAGAGAAAACAAATGAACAGACATAAGGACCTCCAGACAACAAAAGCCTGAAGGCCCGGTTTCCTCAGAGCCCACCCCCTGGAGGGGGGCGGGAGGAATTAACTCAGGAAACACTGCCTGAAAACCCACGCGGCAGGCCCCTCCCCAGAGAGCCAACGGGCCAAGAAGACAACAATCACTACTACTTCATAGATAGAATGTTTAATTTTTAATTCGTTCCCACTATTCTAGTTCATTTTTTATTTTTTTTAAATCTTTTTTATTTTTTATATAGATTTTTTTAGCCTATTTACCATCACAGTGAGATGTCCAGTACATCAAATTGCATAATAACCTTTTAACCTGAAGTTTTTGATACATACACCCATGTTTTTCTTTTGTTTTGGTATATTTAAATTTTTTTATTAAATTTCACTTTAGTTTAGTTTAGATCATTCTTTTCTTTACTTTTATTTGCTAATATTCATATAGAGTTAAACTTCAAGGTAATCCCCTTTCCCCAATCAATGCTAGCCGTATAGGTAAACCAATTTTTAATCCCCTGTTATCTTAGGAAAGTTGTGTCCTTTAAAAAAGACATCAAGATACATCCAGGAAAAATCAAAATAACCTTCCCCGCCCACACTGAGAATTTACAACCATTCTCCCATCCATTTCTTCTATCAGTATTTTTATATATTTGTGATGGTCCTGGTAGTATATAAATCTTATACGTAGGGTACTTTTTGACGAGATTCTTTTTTTGTTGGTTTGTCTGTTTGTTTCTTTCTTTTGCTTCTATATATATATGTACATATTTTCTTCTTTTTTTGTCATATACTTTTATCAGTCTTTTTTGTTTGTCTGTATTTGTTTGTATACTTCACAAATTTTATCTTGGGGCCCATTTGGGCTGAGCCTCCTCTTTTATCCTCCTTTCTTTTTCCTGTCCCTCTCCCGCTTTCTCTCTCTCTTTTTTTCTGCTTTCTCTCTTTCTTTTTTTCTTTTATTTGGGTGGGGACTCTTGATTGCTCAGAAGCATTCCAGGGTGCACCTTCACTGCACCAAGGTCGATACATCCAGATACAACCATTCAGCCTTCTCTCACCAAAATGATTAGGAGGAGGAATGCCTAACAGAAGAAAAATTCAGAGGATGGGCCCTCTGCAACAGAGCTAATGGCTACCAACATAGACATTATGTCGGAAAGGGAATTCAGGCTAACAATTATCCAGGCAATAGCTAGGTTGGAGAAAGCCATGGAGGACCAAACGGAATTGATTAGGGTAGAACTGAAAGCCGCCAAGGATGAGGTTCACAGTATTAGTGCAGAACTGAAAGCCACCAGGGATGATGTTCACAAGGCTCTCAATGAGTTCCAATCTAATCTAAATTCTGTAAAATCTAGGGTAACTGAGACAGAAGATAGAATTAGTGATCTGGACGACAAACAGATAGAGAGAAAGGATCAGGAGGAAGCCTGGAACAAACAGCTTAGAAGCTATGAAAACAGAATCAGGGAAATAAATGATGACATGAAAAGTTCCAATGTCAGAATTATTGGAATACCTGAAGGGGAGAAGAAAAAAAGAAGTCAAGAAGATATTGTCGAACACTTTTTCATGGAAATTTTCCAAATATCACAAATGGAAACAGCGTTCATGTACTTGAGGCCGAACGCCCCCCCCCCCAACAAAGATTTTAGATTCTCGAAACACCTCGAGACACCTGATAGTATGTATGAGGAATTATAATTCTAGAGAAACTCTCTTGAAGGCAGCCAGGACAAAGAAGCTCCTTATGTACAGAGGAAAGCTCATCAGAATAACACCAGACCTGTCCACAGCAACCTGGCAAGCCAGAAAGGGCTGGAAAGATATATACAGGGCACTAAATGAGAAGAACATGCAGCCAAGAATACTTTATCCAGCAAGACTGACATTCAAAATGGATGGAGAGATAAAGAGTTTCCAAGACCGGGAAGGCTTAAAAGAGGATGCGACCACCATACTTGCAAAAGCCAAGCTGACATGGCAGAAAATATCAAGAGGGGCTTCTATAAAAGTGGGAAAACCCTCAGAATATCATTGTACAGAAATATAGAGACAATCTACAGAAAGAAAATCTTCAAAAGTAACACGATGTCAATAAAAACGTACCTATCGATAATCACTCTCAATGGGAATGGCCTAAATGCAACCATAAAATGACACAGGGTTGCAGATTGGATAAAACGACAGGACCCATCCATGTGTTGTCTATAGGAGACCCATTTTGAACTTAAGGATACACCCAGATAGAAAGTTAAGGGATGAAGAAACATCTTTCATGCCAAGGAGCCTCAAAAGTAGGCTGGGGTAGTGATTGTCATATCAGATAAATTAGATTTTAAAATAAGACTGTAGTCAGAGATACAGACGAACACTAAATCATTCTTTTATTTAATATTTTATTTATTTATTTTATTTATTTTTTTCACAGACAGAGATCACAAGTTTACACCACACCCAGTGCTCCATGCAATGCATGCCCTCCACAATACCCACCATGAGGCTCCCCCAACCTCCCAACCTCCGACCCTTCAAAACGCTCAGGTTATTTTTCAGAGTCCATAGTATCTCATGGTTCATCTTCCCCCCAATTTCCCTCAACTCCCTTCTCCTCTCCATCTACCCATGTCCTCCGTGTTATTTGTTATGCTCCGCTAATAAATGAAACCATAAGATAATTGACTCTCTCTGCTTGACTTATTTCACTCAGCATAATCTATTCCAGTCCTGTCCATGTTGCTACAAAAATCAGGTATTCATCTTTTCTTATGGGGGCATAATATTCCATAGTGTATATGGACCACATCTTCTTTATCCATTCGTCTGTTGAAGGGCATCTTGGTTCTTTCTGCAGTTTGGCGACCGTGGCCATTACTGCTATAAACATTGGGGTACAGATGGGCTTCTTTTCACCACATCTGTATCTTTGGGGTAAATACCCAGTAGCGCAATTGCAGGGTCATAGGGAAGCTCTATTTTTAACTTCCTGAGGAACCTCCACACTTTTCTACAGAGTGGCTGCACCTACTTGCATTCCCAACAACAGTGGAAGAGGGTTCCCCTTTCTCCACATCCTCTCCAACACACGTTGTTTCCTGTCTTGCTGATTTTGGCCATTCTAACTGGTATGAGGTGGTATCTCAATGTGGTTTTAATTTGTATCTCCCTGATGGCTAGTGATGATGAACATTTTTTCATGTGTCTGATAGCCATTTGTATGTCTTCATTGGAGAAGTGTCTGTTCATATCTTTTGCCCATTTTTTGATGTGATTATCTGTTTTGCATGTGTTGAGTTTGAGAAGTTCTTTATAGATCCTGGATATCAACCTTTGTCTGTACTGTCATTTGCAAATATCTTCTCCCATTCCGTGAGATGCCTCTTTGTTTGGTTGACTGTGTCCTTTGCTGTGCAGAAGCATTAGATCTTGATGAAGTCCCAAAAGTTCATTTTTGCTTTTGTTTCTTTTGCCTTTGGTGACATATCTTGAAAGAAGTTGCTGTGGCTGATATCAAAGAGGTTACTGCCTATGTTCTCCTCTAGGATTCTGATGGATTCCTGTCTCACATTGAGGTCCTTTATCCATTTCGAGTTTATTTTTGTGTACGGTGTAAGAGAATGGTCGAGTTTCATTCTTCTACATATAGCAGTCCAATTTTCCCAGACCATTTATTAAAGACACTGTCTTTTTTCCACTGTATATTTCTTCATGCTTTGTCGAAGATTATTTGACCATAGAGTTGAAGGTCCATATCTGGGCTCTCTACTATGTTCCATTGGTCTATGTGTCTGTTTTGATGCCAGTACCATGCTGTCTTGGTGATCACAACGTTGTAGTAAAGCTTGAAATCAGGTAATGAGATGCCACCAGTTTTATTTTTGTTTTTCAACATTTCCTTAGCGATTCAGGGTCTCTTCTGATTCCATTCAAATTTTATGATTATTTGCTCCAGCTCTTTGAAAACTACCAGTGGAATTTTGATGGGAATGGCATTAAAAGTATAGATTGCTCTACGTAGTATCGACATTTTAACAATGTTTATTCTTCTGATCCAAGAACATGGAATGGTCTTCCATCATTTTACGTCTATTTCAAATTCTTTCGTGAGTGTTCTGTAGTTCCGCGAGTACAGATCTTTTGCCACTTTGGTTAGGTTTATTCCCAGGTATCTTATGGTTCTTGGTGCTATAGTAAATGGAATCGATTCTCTAATTTCCCTTTCTGTATTTTCATTGTTAGTGTATAAGAAAGCCACTGATTTCTGTACATTGACGTTGTATCCTGGTACGTAACTGAATTGCTGTATAGGTTCTATTAGTTTGGGAGTGGAGTCTTTTGGGTTTTCTATATAAAGTATCATGTCATCTGCGAAGAGAGAGAGTTTGACTTATTCATTGCCAATTTGGATACCTTTTATTTCTCTTTGTTGTCTGATTGCTGTTGCTAGGACTTCTAATACTATGTTGAACAAGAGTGCTGAGAGTGGGCATCCTTGTCGTGTTCCTGATCTCAACAGGAAGGCTATGAGCTTCTTCCCATTGAGGATGATGTTTGATGTGGGTCTTTCATAGATAGATTTTATGAAGTTCAAGAATTTTTCCTCTGTCCCTATACTTTGAAGGGTTTTAATCAGGAACGGATGCTGGATTTTGTCAAATGCTTTTTCTGCATCAATTGAGAGGACCATGTGATTCTTCTCTCTTCTCTTATTGATTTGTTCTATCATATTGATTGACTTGCTAATGTTGAACCACCCTTGTAAGCCGGGGATGAATCCCACCTGGTCATCGTGGATGATCTTTTTAATGTGCTGTTGGATCCTGTTTGCTAGGATCTTGTTGAGAATCTCAGCATCCATATTCATCAGTGGTATTTGTCTGAAATTCTCCTTTTTGGTGTGGTCTTTGCCTGGTTTGGGGATCACGGTAATGCTGGCTTCATCAAAAGAGTAGTCTGGAAGTTTTCCTTCTGCTTCAGTTTGTGAAAGAGCTTCAGGAGAATAGGTATTATTTCTTCTTTGAAAGTTTGGTAGAATTCCCCAGGAATCCATCAGGGCCTGGGCTCTTCTTTTTTGGGAGGTTTTTGATCACTGCTTCAATCTTGTTACTAGAATTCGGTCTGTTCAGCTTGTCAATTTCTTCCTGGTTGAATTTTGGGAGTTTATATTTTTCTAGGAATGCATCCATTTCCTCTACGTTGCTTAACGTATTGGCATATAATTGTTGATAATAGCTTCTGATGATTGTTTCTACTTCCTTGGTGTTAGTTGTGATCTCTCCCTTTTCATTCATAATTTTATTAATTTGAGCTTTCTCTTTTTTCTTTTGGGTTAGTGTAGCTAATGGTTTATATATCTTATTGATTCTTTCAAAAAAAACCAGCTTCAGGTTTCATTGATACGTTCTACTGTATCTGTAGTTTCTACCTCATTCATCTCTGCTCTAACCTTGATTATTTCCCTTTTTGGGCATGGAGTTGGTTTAATTTGTTGTTGATTCTCCAGCTCTTTAAGGTGTAGAGACAGCTGTTGTATTTGGGATTTTTCAATTTTTTTGAGGGAGGCTTGGATGGCTATGTATTTCCCCCTTAGGACCACCTTTGCTGTATCCCATAGGTTTTGGATCGACGTGTCTTCATTCTCATTGGTTTTCATGAATTGTTTAAGTTCTTCTTAAACTGGTTGAGCTCCAGGTTCAAAGCATTGTGATCTGAGAATATGCAGGGAATAAGCTCAATCTTTTTGTATCGGTTGAGTCCTGATTTGTGACCCAGGATGTGGTCTATTCTGGAGAAGGTTCCATGTGTGCTAGAGAAGAATGAGTATTCTGTTGTTTTAGGGTGGAATGTTCTGTATATGTTTATGAGGTACATCTGGTCCAATGTGTCATTCAATGCTTTTGTTCCTTTATTGATTTTCTGCATGGATGATCTGTCTATTACTGAGAGAGGCGTGTTAAGATCTCCTACAATCAATGTATTCATATCAATATGACTCTTTATCTTGATTAATAGTTCGCTTATGTAATTGGCTGCTCCCCTATTGGGGGCATAGATATTTACAATTGTTAGATCATCTTGGTGGATAGTCGCTTTAAGAATGATATAGTGTCCTTCTGTATCTCTGACTACAGTCTTTAGTTTAAAATCAAATTTTCTGATATGAGAATCGCTACCCCGGCCTTCTTTTGAGGCCCGTTGGCAAGAAAGATGTTTCTCCATCCCTTCACTTTCAATATGGGTGTATCCTTAGGTTCAAAATGGGTCTCCTGTAGACAACATATGGATGGGTCCTGTCGTTTTATCCAATCTGCAACCCTGTGTCATTTTATGGGCGCATTTAGGCCATTCACATTGAGAGTGTTTATCGATAGATACGTTTTTATTGATTTGTGTTACCTTTGGAGTCTTTCTTTCTGGAGATTGTCTCTTTATTTCTGTACAATGATATTCTTGGGGTTTTTCCTCTTTTATAGAACCCCCCTTGATATTTCCTGCAATGCCGGCTTGGTGTTTGCAAACTCTTTTAAGGTATGGCGGTCTTGGAAACTCTTTATATCTCCATCCATTTTGAATGTCAGTCTTGCTGGATAAAGTATTCTTGGCTGCATGTTCTTCTCATTTAATGTCCTGAATATATCTTGCCAGCCCTTTCTGGCTAGTCAGGTTGCTGTGGACAGGTCTGACGTTATCCTGATGGGCTTTCCTCTGTACGTATGGAGCTTCTTTGTCCTAGCTGCCTTCAAGAGTGTTTCTCTAGAATTATAATTCCTCATTCTTACTATCAGGTGCCTTGAGGTGTTTCTAAAATCTTGGGGGGGGGGACCGTTCTGCCTCTAGTACATGAAAACTGTTTCCATTTGCGATATTTGGAAATTTTTCATGAAAACGTGTTCGACAATATCTTCTAGACTTCTTCCTTTTTCTTCCCCTTCAGGTATTCCAATAATTCTGACATTGGAACATTTCATGGCATCATTTATTTCCCTGATTCTGTTTTCATGGCTTCAAAGTTGTTTGTTCCAGGCTTCCTCCTGATCCTTTCTCTCTGTTTGTCCTCCAGATCACTAATTCTATCTTATGTCTCTGTTACCCTAGCTTTTAGAGAATTTAGATTAGATTGGAACTCATTGCGAGACTTGTGCACATCATCCCTGGTGGCTTTCAGTTCTGCCCTAAAATTGTGAACATCATCCCTGGTGGCTCTCACTTCTGCCCTAATCAATTCCATTTGGTCGTCCATGGTTTTCTCCAATCTCGCTATTGCCTAGATAACTGTTAGCCTGAGTTCCCTTTCCATCATAATGTCTATGTTGGTAGCCATTAGCTCTGTTGCAGAGGGCCCATCCTCTGAATTTTTCTTCTGCTGGGCATTCCTCCTCCTAGTCATTTTGGTGAGAGTTGGATGAATGGTTGTAGCTGGATGTATTGACCTTAGTGACGTGAAGGTGCACCCTGGAATGCTTCTGAGAAATCAAGAGTCCCCACCCAAATGAAAGAAAAAAAGAAAGAGAGAAAGCAGAAAAAGAGAGAGAGAGAGAGAGAGAGAGGAAAAAGAAAGAAGGAGAAAAGAGAAGGCTCAGCCAAAATGGGCCCCAAGGTAAGGTTTGTGAAGTATACAAACAAATACAGACAAACAAAAAAGACTGATAAAAGCATATGACAAAAGAAGAAAAAAAATATGTACATGTATATGTAGAAGCAAAACAAAGAAACAGACAAACAAACAAACAAACAAAAATACCCTCGTGAAAAACCCTAAGTATAAGATTTATATACTACCAGGACAAACACAAGTATACAAAAATACTGGTAGGAGAAAATGATGGGAGAGTGGTTGTAAATTCTAAGTGTGGGCGAGGAAGCTTATTTTGCTTCTTCCTGGATGTATCTTGATATCTTTTTTAAAGGATAAAACTTTCCTAAGATAACAGGGGATTAAAAATTGGTTTACCTATAGGGGTAGCATTGATTGGGGAAAGGGGATTACCTTGAATTTTAACTCTATATGAATATTAGCAAATAAAAGTAAAGATAAGAATGATCTAAACTAAACTAAAGTGAAATTTAAAAAAATGAAAGAATAAAAAAATAGAAAAGCAGAAGAAAAACATGGGTATATATATATCAAAAAGTTCAGGTTAAAAAGTTATTATGGAATTTGATGTACTGGACATCTCACTGTGTTGGTAAATAGGCTAATGAAACCTATATAAAAAAATAAAAAAGATTTTAAAAAGTTAAAAAAATGAAACAGAATAGTGAGAACGAATGAAAAATTAAACATATCTATGAAGTAGTAGTGATTGTTTTCTTCTCCGCAGGTTGTCTTTCTGGGGGAGGGGCCTTCCCTGTGGGTTTTCAGGCAGTGTTTCCTGAGTTAAGTCCTCCCGCCCCCCTCAAGGGGGTGGGCTCTGAGGAAACCGGGCCTTTAGGCTTTTGTTCTCTGGAGGTTTTTATGTCTGTTCATTTGTTTTCTCTCCCCTTGGCAGCTCCTGATGGTTCTTGGAGGTTTAGAGGAAAGCAAACTGCATCCAGACCTCCCTCCCAGAGAGAAGCCCCAGTCCGTTCCCCTCTGGGTGCTGCAGAGCAGGTTCCCAGCCGCGATCTCTGGGGAAACCTGTGTGTCCACCTTATACTCAAAACCACAAGGGGCGGCTATTGGGCAGCTCCAGACAGCCAGAAAGGTTCCAAGCAGGGAAGGCACACAGAGATTTTCCCGCTGGCCCCACCTGGGAGCTCTCAGACTTTCTGGGTCCTAGAAAGCCCGGCTGGTGCCCGAGCGCCTCTCTCGGGGAGGAGGTGGAGCGCGTCTCAGGCTGTGCTAGGGCGGGGCAGCGCACGCGTGGGGACTGCAAAAGTCTGTTTCTGTTCCGCGAGGGTCCCAACCCCTGCCACACACAAAGCGCCCTTAGGAGGTCTCCTCTCGGCTCAGGGAGGGCTTAGCGACCTGGTTTCTCCACCGCACTCTCTCTGGCTCAGCTCCAGGGGTGTCTATCCTCCATGGGGGACTTAAGCCCCTGTCCCTAACCGTTCCAATTCCCACAATTTCCCCCCGCGATTCTTTGCTCTTTTTGAGTGCTTCCTATCAGACTTCAAGTTAATGCTGGTCCCCAGTTGTAGGGCACTCTGGTATTGGGGTATTACTTCCCAATGCGTTTCCTCTGGTGGCTCCCTCCCCCTTTTGTTTATCTTTCGATACCAGTCCAGCATTCCCACTCTGCTTTACCTGCCCACTGGTGTCTTCTGCCCCTGTAGAGATCCTGACGTGTAGAATTCTGATCTCAGGCTGATTTCATGAGTGATCGGAGTTCCTTGGTAGGTAATCAGCTCACTTTAGGGGACAGGTTGAACCAGAGCCTCCTCCTAGTTCCCCGCCATCTTGTTTCCCCCGACACTACATCATTCTTAAAGGGACTATCCACCAAGATGATCTAACAATTGTAAATATCTATGCCCCCAATATGGGAGCAGCCAATTACATAAGAAAACTATTAATCAAGATAAAGAGTCATATTGATATGAATACATTGATAGTAGGAGATCTTAACACGCCTCTCTCAGTAATAGACAGATCATCCATGCCGAAAAT
>PISX010014109.1:0-43115 GCA_004024625.1 Mellivora capensis | reverse complement strand
AAGAATACTCATTCTTCTCAAGCGCACATGGAACCTTCTCCAGAATAGACCACATACTTTGCCACAAATCAGGACTCAACCGATACCAAGAGATTGAGATTATTCCCTTATATTCTCAGATCACAATGCTTTGAAACTGGAGCTCAACCGCAAGGAAAAGTTTGGAAGGAACTCAAACACCTGGAAACTAAAGATCACCTTGATTAAGAATGCATGGATCAACCAGGAGATCAAAGAAGAACTAAAACAATTCATGGAAACCAATGAGAATGAAGACACGTCGGTCCAAAACCTATGGGATACAGCAAAGGCGGTCCTTAAGGGGAAATACATAGCCATCCAAGCCTCCCTCAAAAAAATTGAAAAATCCCGAATACAACAGCTGTCTCTACACCTTAAAGAACTGGAGAATCAACAACAAATTAAACCAACTCCACGCTCAAGAAGGGAAATAATCAAGGTTAGAGCAGAGATGAATGAGGTAGAAACTAGAGATACAGTAGAACGTATCAATGAAACTAGAAGCTGTTTTCTTGAAAGAATCAATAAGATTGACAACCCATTGGCCACACTAATCCAAAAGAAAAGAGAGAAAGCTCAAATTAATAAAATTATGAATGAAAAGGGAGAGATCACAACTAACACCAAGGAAGTAGAAACGATCATCAGAAGTTATTATCAACAGTTATATGCCAATAAGTTAAGCAACCTAGATGAAATGGATGCATTCCTGGAAAAATATAAACTCCCAAAATTGAACCAGGAAGAAATTGACAACCTGAATAGACGGGTATGTAGTAAGGAAATTGAAGCAGTGATAAAAAACGCTCCAAAAACAAGAGCCCAGGACCTGACGGTTTCCCTGGGAATTGTACCAAACTTTCAAAGAAGAAATAATACCTGTTCTCCTGACGCTGTTTCAAAAAAAATTGAAGCAGAAGGAAAACTTCCATACTCTTTTTATGAAGACAAAATTACCCTGATCCCCAAACCAGGCAAAGACCACATCAATAAGGAGAATTTCAGACCAATATCACTGATGAATATGGATGCTAAGATTCTCAACAAGGTCCAGACAAACAGGAATCAACAGCACATTAAAAAGATTGGGTACTAGTGTGCCTCAGTGCGTTAAGCCTCTGCCTTCAGCTCAGGTCCTGATCTCAGGGTCCTGGGGTCGAGCCCTGAATCGGGCCCTCTGCTCAGCAGGGAGCCTGCTTCCCCCTCTCTCTCTGCCAGCCTCTCTACCTACTTGTGATCTCTGTCTGTCAAATGAATGGATACAATTAAAAAAAAAAAAAAGATCATCCACCATGACCCGGAGGGATTCATCCCTGGGTTATAAGGATGGTTCAACATTCGCAAATCAATCAATGTGATAGAACAAATCCATAAGAGAAGAGAGAAGAACCACATGGTACTCTCAATTGATGCAGAAAAAGCATTTGACAAAATCCAGCATCCGTTCCTGATTATAACGCTTCAAAGTATAGGGATAGAGGGAACATTTCTGAACTTCATAAAATCTATCTACAAAAGACCCACAGCAAACATCATCCTCAATGGGAAGAAGTTCACAGCCTTCCCGTTAATATCAGGAACACGACAAAGATGCCCACTGTCACCACTCTTGTTCAACATAGTATTAGATGTCCTAGTAACAGCGATTAGACAACAAAGACAAATACAAGGTATGCGAATTGGCAATGAAGAAGTAAAACTCTCTCTCTCCACAGATGACATGATACTTTATATGGAAAACCCAAAAGATTGCACCCCCAAACTACTAGAACTCATACAGAAATTCAGTAACGTGGCAGGATACAAAGTCAATGTACAGAAATCAGTGGCTTTCTTATACACTATCAGTGAAAATACAGAAAGGGAAATTAGAGAATTGATTCCATTTACTATAGCACCAAGAACCATAAATACCTGGGAATAAACCTAACCAATGAGGTAAAGGATCTGTACTCGAGGAACTATAGAACACTCATGAAAGAATTTGAAGAAGACACAAAAAGATGGAAGACCATTCCATGCTCTTGGATCGGAAGAATAAACATTGTGAAAATGTCTATAGTGTCTAGATCAATCTATACTTTTAATGCCATTCCAATAAAATTCCACCTGTATTTTTCAAAGATCTGGAGCAAATAATCCTAAAATTTGTATGGAATCAGAAGAGACTCCGAATTGGTAAGGAAATTTTGAAAAACAAAAATAAAACCGGTGGCATCACATTACCTGATTTCAAGCTTTACTACAAAGCTGTGATCACCAAGACAGCATGGTACTGGCATCAAAACAGACACATAGGGGCGCCTGGGTGGCTCAGTGGGTTAAAGCCTCTGCTTTCGGCTCGGGTCATGATCCCAGGGTCCTGGGATCGAGCCCCACATTGGGCTCTCTGCTCCGCGGAGAGCCTGCTTCCTCCTCTCTCTCCCTGCCTGCCTCTCTTGCCTACTTGTAATCTCTGTCTGTCAAATAAATAAATAAAATCTTAAAAAAAAAAAACAGACACATAGACCAATGGAACACAGTAGAGAGCCCAGATATTGACCCTCAACTCTATGGTCCAATAATCTTCGACAAAGCAGGAAAAAATATACAGTGGAAAAAAGACAGTCTCTTCAATAAATGGTGCTGGGTAAATTGAACAGCTATATGTAGAAGAATGAAACTCGACCATTCTCTTACACTGTACCAAAGATAAACCCGACATGGATAAAGGACCTCAATGTGAGACAGGAATCCATCAGAATCCTAGAGGAGAACATAGGCAGTAACCTCTTCAGTATCAGCCACAGCAACTTCTTTCAACCTATGCCTCCAAAGGCAAAGGAACCAAAAGCAAAAATGAACTTTTGGAACTTCATCAAGATCAAATGCTTCTACACATAAAAGGAAACAGTCAACAAAACAAAGAGGCAACCCACGGAATGGGAGAAGATATTTGCAAATGACAGTACAGACAAAAGCTTGATACCAGCATCTATAAAGAACTTCTCAAACTCAACACAAACAAAACAGATAATCCTGTCAAAAAATGGGCAGAATATATGAACAGACACTTCTCCAATGAAAACATACAAATGGCTATCAGACACATGAAAAATGTTCATCATCACTAGCCATCAGGGAGATTCAAATTAAAACCACATTGAGATACCACCTCACACCAGTTAGAATGGCCAAAATTAGCAAGAAAGGAAACAACGTGTGTTGGAGAGGATGTGGAAAAAGGGGAACCCTCTTACACTGTTGGTGGGAATGCAAGTTGGTGCAGCCACTTTGGAGAACAGTGTGGAGATTTCTTAGGAAATTAAAAATAGAGCATCCCTATGACCCGACAATTGCACTACTGGGTTTTACACATATGTAGTGAAAAGAAAGGCCATCTGTACGCCAATGTTTATAGCAGCAATGGCCACAGTCGCCAAACTGTGGAAAGAACCAAGATGCCCTTCCACGGACGAATGGATAAGGAAGATGTGGTCCATATACTCTATGGAGTATTATGCCTCCATCAGAAAGGATGAATACCCAACTTTTTAAAAAAGATTTAATTTATTTATTTGACAGACAGAGATGACAATTAGGCAGAGAGGCAGGCAGAGAAAGGAGGGGAAGCAGGCTCCCTGATGAGTAGAGAGCCCGATGTGGGGCTCGATCCCAGGACCGTGGGATCATGACCTGAGCTAAGGCAGAAGTTTTAAACCACTGAGCCACCCAGTTGCCCCTGAATACCCAACTTTTGTAGCAACATGGACGGGACTGGAAAAGATTATTCTGAGTGAAATAACTCAAGCAGAGAGAGTCACTTATCATATGGTTTCACTTATTTGTTGAGCCTAACAAATAACATGGAGTGCATGGGGAGATGGGAGGAGAAGGGATTTGAGGGAAATTGAAGGGGGAGATGAACCATGAGAGACTATGGACTCTGAAAAACAACCTGAGGGTTTTGAAGTGGCGGGAGTTGGGTGGTTGGGGGAGCCAGGTGGTTGGTATTATGGAGGGCACGCATTGCATGGAGCACTGGGTGTGGTGCAAAAACTATGAATTCTGGTACGCTGAAAAGAAATAAAAAATAAAGATTGCAATCTGATGCAGCCACTGTGGAGAATATATATATATATACACATATATATACATTTGTATATATATATGTGTGTATTTATATATATATATATATATATATTATCTCCAAAACTTGAGTAATATTCCTCAGCCATAAAGAAAGAACAAAATCATGTCATTTGAAAGTCAAGGATGGAATTAGAGTGTATGTGAATTAAGTCCATCAGAGAAAGACAAATACCATATGATTTCACTCATATGTGGAATTTAAGAACCAAAACTAATGACCAAAGTGTAAAAAGAGAGAGAAAGGAGGTAAAACAAGAAAAAGACTCTATACAGAATTATAGAGAACAACTGATGGTTACCAGAATAGAGATGGGTGGGGGTGACTGGTTTGATAGATGATGGGGATTAAGAAGTGCAATTGTGATGAGCACCAGGGGTTGTATGGACGTGTTCAGTCACTAAGTTGTCCAGCAGAAACTAATATTACAGTGTGTGTTAACGAACTGGAATTTAAATAAAACTATCTGGTAAGTGTTCCATTGAATCTGCACATTGCTTTGGGTAATATGCACATTTTAACAGCATTTTTTCTTCTCATCTATGATTGGATTATTTTCACCAATGTCTAATAATTTTTATTGTAGAGGTCTATTACCCCCTTGGTGAAATGTAATCCAAGGTAATTTCTTTCTTTTCACGCAACCCTAAATGGGATTTTTTTTCTTAATTTCTTTTTCTGATAGTTTGGTAGTGTATATAAATGCAAGGTTTATTTATATTGATTTTGTATCTTGCAAATTTACTGAGTTAATATAGTAGTCTTTATAGGTTTCTGGTGAAGTAGAATATCTTCTCTGGGGACAACTTTTTAATGAGGATTTTTTCTTATTAGTATATATTGATTTGTATTTGCATAGTACTGACATACAGTGCGAAAATATTGAATGTTTACCTAGATAATTTCACAGTATATTAAATGAATCAATAGATCTCCTACTTATCCTCAAGGAACAAATCCCTGGAGAATCCTGAAGATTAGAACAGGCTTAGAATCCTAAG
Source organism: Mellivora capensis (assembly GCA_004024625.1). Taxonomy (NCBI): domain Eukaryota; kingdom Metazoa; phylum Chordata; class Mammalia; order Carnivora; family Mustelidae; genus Mellivora; species Mellivora capensis. The sequence goes on along the minus strand of PISX010014109.1, from coordinate 37,964 downwards.
GGAAGTGATATTGTACTCATTTTCTAGTGTCCAGTGGGGAAAAAATTGGATGTTTTCCTTTAGATACCTTTGTGAGAATGTTTTGAGAGTTAAAGCAAGTTTGATGTACTGCTAATTAAGTTGAAGAGACAGAAATCCCACAAGGTTTGTGAAATGAGGCCCAGAGTCACAATTTTATTTTATTTTTATTTTATTTTTTTTCTGGAGTCTTGGAAGCTTGACTACCCTACGTTCTCCTACAAATGGACCTTGAGAGCTTGTTTGGAGGTTCTAGCAGGGGAGCGCAGCTACTCGTATACCCTTGACCGAAGAATGGTCCTCTCCTCTATCTGGGAAGGTCGTCCTCTTCGACCGAGCGCGCAGCTTCGGGAGGGACGCACATGGAGCGGTGAGGGAGGAAGGGGACACCCGCCTAGCCAGCCAGATCAGCCGAATCAACCCTGGCGATCAATGGGGTGACAGATGTCGCAGCCAGATCGCCCTCACATCCCCAGAGTCACAATTTTAACACAGCATGAACTTTGCTGGCTTCCTTTTATGGAATTCATCATTTGTTCTCCCTCAAATCCAGCTTATATATGATCTTATTTTGGAGTCACACACCAGCCTCAGGGTCCAGCCTCTGAGCCAATGGAAGTAAAGATGTGTTGATCTCAGTCAGTATCACATTAAATATGTGCATTTTTATTTCTTAGGGAGAATTCCTGGTGCCTCTTTATGAGAATAGTCACCATCTACTGAAGAATTTTCGAAACAAGAATATGCAATGGAAAAGTTTGGTTGGACTTGAATAAACTTTATCAACTTGCTAGAAAAGTCAATCACCTAAGGTTGGTAATTTCTTGGAGTTTTCTAATTATTATAAACATTCTATACTAAGTGGAATTCCAACTATTTGACACAGATTGCTAATTTGGGGTTTGGGTATAGAGGTAAAAATATGTGAATCACTCCAACAATAAGTCAACTTGGACTTTATTTTCAGCTTCTCTTTTAAGTAGCTCTAGTTTTACCAAAATAAAAACCCATTCCACATTTTATCCGTTAGAACATTATCATATTTAAAAAAAGAAAACCAAGGAGACTTTAAATCCTTTCCATGCTATATTTTATAGCATAGAGGGAAATGAATCATGTGAGGTCACCTTGACAGTGAAAATAAACCTTGGGCCACACTTCTGGTTTTCCCATTGTCTGATCATTGTTCTTGAAAATAGAAATGACACACGGAATCATGACACAGCACAGACTAGGGACTCAGGATATGTCACATACTAGGGCAAATCTGTGAAAATTTCATCAACTTCATTATCAGAAAAGTAGAGATCATAATATTTTCTTCTTAGCATTGTGGTTTATTCACTATTATTTAGTAGTAACTTTTATGTTCCAGGAATGATTTTAAACATAAATTCAGAATCAAGATAAATAAGACATTACCACAGCATTCAAGAAATTTGTGGGCTAGAGGTGGAGAAGGATGAATGAGTAGAAACTAAAATTCAAAGAGGTGAGAATAATGAAACATTACAAAGACTTCTTGAAAACTGTTGACTTATAAATATTAAGAACTAGTGATAACTTATATTGGCACAATCATGAGTTTCTTCAGCCACCTTTCAAGGCCCATTATCAACATTTCTGCAGCCTCCCCAATTTTATTCTGGACTCACTTCAGTGCTGTGTTGATTTGCACCATCTCCACCCTGCTCTGCCGACATCACTATTTACACCTTTGCTGTTTCAAACTAGCCTATGGCACACTTTACTTTGGTTGGTCTCTGATCCTCCACTCTATTATCTTTAGCATTTGAATGGATTTATTCATTTTGGGCCCTTTTGAAAAGGATTTATAAAGAGAAAAACATCCCTGAGCTCCATTGGCATTTTAGGGGCAGTAGAGGCTGACTGTAGAGCTGGCCATAGTCCTGGTTTGAGAGGTGAGTCTGCTCCTTAGTAATTGTATGTAAAGTTACCTGACCCCATTTCTGCAAAATGGAAATGGTACTAATATTATACAGCTATTTCTTCAATTAGTATTTATGACATTCCTCATAATTCTTACTTAATGTTTGGTAAGTAAAACCTCACCATTTACTTTCCTGGGTCTATTGGTACAATAACACCTTATTTTATCAGAGATTGAATTGGATAACTTCTACAGTCGCTGGAAATATTCTATGTACCATCCCATCCTCTGCCCCTATTAGGTCTCCAGGGTCACTAGGCTCCAGGGTCTCATTCTACTTTAATGGAATAATGAGAAGAAGCTCTCTTCATCATGCCCACACTAATTTCCCTCCAGTGGAGATTAAATGAGTTGGAGAGCAAGTGATTAGATCAGGGGAATATTCTAAAAACGTTTTCCACCAAAAGCAGCCAGTTGACAACTATCTCAGGATTCTGTGGAAAGAACACGAAGGCCAATGATAGAAGTAGCATTTCCTTGTTTTCAATTTCTGAGTTAGTTGCTGACAAATTTAAAATGTTAAAGTTTGGGGATGTGGGCATAGCAGTAAAAACATTGACAAAACGTCAGCTAAGAGCCTACCCATTTCATTCCTTCTCTCCCTCTATTAGCAGTGTTATTCCATTGTTCCTCCATCTTTAACATGCCACAACCTCATGTTTTCTTTTGACTATGGCATAAAATGGCCAACAGAAATTAATCTCAATTAAAAACCATTGATCAAAAGCCAGGTGGCTTTGTTTGTTTTATATATGCTGATGATAAATGACCATTAGTTTATAACAATTTCCAGTTTTAAAGAGGTTTGAAAACTAAAAATATCATATCTACTGTTTTTGGAAATAGAATCTGCATTCCAGGATCTAGTTCAGTTCTGTTGCTAAATTTGGAACAAGGTTGCTGGTTAATATGGAGCTGATGAAATCATAACTCTCACCCATTTTGAGGATTTGAATGTATGTATTTATCTACCTATACACTGTCCCCACCCCTTTTCCTAGAATGTTAACATTTCTCAGTAAACAAGGTATAATTATATGACAAAGAGTAGTCAAAATTTTTCACATTTTGAATTCTGATCCTATTAATTTTTGTGACATTGAGAACATCTTATGGGTTCTTTAGAGTAATTTAATGTTGTGCATATTAGAATGAACATGCTTCTCAAAGACAATACTTTGATTATGACAAAGCCATATAAGGATAGTTTGTTAAAACAAAAAAATTAATTATTTATTAGATTCACATAAATAATTAATGACAATTGACTAGTGTGATCTAAGTCCTTAGAGCCTCTAAAGTGGCCTACAGATAAAGTTTTCATAGTATTAATATTTGTTATGTACTGACAATGTCATATAAGAATAAAACTGGGCATTAATTCAGTTGACATTTTTCTTCCATTTCCTTTCCTTTTTAAAAATATTTCTTCCTCCCCTTATTATTCCACAACCATTAATCCATTTCCACTTCCTTCTCTTTATTCTATCAATCTTCAGACTCTAACTCACTTTTTCTTCAATTATTTTTAGTCTATAGTTGGGTGATCTCTGACAGCAGGCAAATATACAAGTTGAGTGTCTAAATTATCAAAGTAAAGAAATATTTCATTTTAATGAGTTTTCTTTGCAAAAGTGAATGCTAGCATGGCTATAATAATCTTGAAACATCTACATTACAACACTAATAAACTCATCATCATTATGATCTATGCCATAAAATTCTATTGAGGGAACAATTTATAAATTATATAATTTATTTATATATATATATTATATATATATTATATATAATATATATATATTATATATATATATATTATATAAAGAATTATAAAATGCATATATTAGTTACTTCTTCATTACGAATGTTGAAGTTCAAGTGGAATTAAATATTTATTTACTTGTTCTTTCTTTCTTTATTTATTTATGTTTAAGTATTTGGTTTTTTATTTGAGAGAGAGAGAATGAGCATGATTGGGGGGAGGGGCAGAAGGAGAGTCTTCAAGCAGAATTCCTGGTGAACATGGAGCCTAATGTGGGACATGATCTTATGAACCATAAGATCATCATTTGAGCTGTAACCAAGAGTCAGATGCTTAACCAAATGAGCCACCCAAGCACCCCTGGAACCAAATATTTAACAAGATGGTTAAATCTGAATGAGCAATGGGTAGGACAGCTTAATATGCATTTTCAAAATTTAGAAGAAAATATAACATTTTGATTTGGCAGAGGATGGGCAGAATTTTGAGGAAGCTGCAGAAAGTTGCTAACGTGATCAGGAAATTAAATAATTGGAAAGATCTAATATAGATTGTATTGAAGAAAGTTTAGCTTAAATGGAAGTGAAACTTTGCAAGTACCTACATGGAAATGAAAAGCATTTTGACCTTTCAGAAGATTGTAGTTTAAGTTGTTGTAAGGAAAAAAATTTTGTTATAAAGAAAGAAAAAAAAAGCCAGGTAAACTAGTCATAAATTTGTTGAGTATTTGTATATCAAAATAAGTATTGTTAAGCAATTCACTAGTTCATGGAGAACATTTCAAAAACTGCCCCAGAGATGACTTGATCATAGACTTTTTTAAAAGATGAATATGGCTTGAAAGAAAAAAGATACTAGAAAGTCAGGAGAATGGGCATTGAAAACTTAGAACTGAGTAAAATAATAGGTTTGGAAAGGGGATATATGTCTTAGAGATACTGGTAGTTTAGTATGTCTTTGCCAAGTAACTAATTAAACATAGAAAATGAAGAAATCAAAAGTGGCCTCAAGGGTTAAGCTTGAATGTTTGTGGTAATGAAATGGTAATGGAAGAAATAATCAAATGTAAGAGATGGAGGCTAATATCAGTTTTGGCACAATAAATTGAAAGTGTTGTTAGGATATCTGATGAAACTATCTAAGAAGTTGTTGGAAACACAGAAATGAGTTTGGAAGATGTCAGACTGATGTGTTATTCTAGAAGCTTGAATTCCTTAAGATCAGAAGAAATTTTATTCATGAAATTATACTAAATTCTATCCTTAGAAGGGTATTGTGCATGATTTATTCCTTTGATGTTGCTGTTTTGAAATTCTTAATAATTTTTAAGAAAGGGGACTCCAAATTTTCATTTATCATGCAAAATATGTAGTTCTGCAATGGCTATAAAAGATTGACAAAGGAGATATATTACACAGAGCATAGAATGATCTCTACAAGACACTTGGGTAAATGGTTTCTTTGACAAATCAAAAACTAAAGTGAGACCAAAAAAATATGGAGACTCATTGTCTTAGGAAATTTCAAATAATGAGTTTTAAATTCTTAGGTGAGTACTACAATTTTGTCGATATAAAACAAAACTTACATAATGGAGTGAAATAATCACATGTAATATTTACCAAATAAGAAATTTACTACCTTAAAACTTCAAGATTTTTAACTAGATTACCAGTTTATTATTAAAAGACAAAATAAAGAATACAGATTAACATCTAGATGGGAGAGAAGTGTATGGTAATGTATGTTGGAAAGAACACAGGCGTTCCATGCTTTCTCCAAGTGTGCCACTCTCCCCAAATTCCCATATGGTCTCCAACCTTAAAGTTTCTCAAGATGGTTTAAATGCTGTTTGGGTCTGTCAAGATGTTGCAGAAAGAATGGATAGATAAAAATAAACCAAGTCTAAAATAAAAGGCTCATAACAAGGCATAAAGTTTAACGGATGCCCTGTACTTTTCTCTTACCACACATCAGCTGTCACCAATGAAGCTGAGATATGGCAAACATAAACGATACAACCACTACAGATTTCATCCTCTTGGGCCTCTTCCCTGAGTTCCAATATGCCAGCCTCCTGGTCTATCTCATCCTTCTGGTCTACCTCATTACCCTCACAGGGAACTCCATCCTCATATTTCTGATCTGGGTGGACTCCCACCTTCACACTCCCATGTACTTCTTGCTCAGCCAACTTTCCATCATTGATTTGTTCTACATTTCCAGCTCTGTTCCTAACATGGTCATCAACCATTCTTTAGGGAAGCACAGCATCTCTCGCATTGGCTGTGGAGTCCAAATGTTCTTCTGCCTGACTCTAGGTGGCGCTGAGTGTCTCCTCCTAACATTTATGTCCTATGACCGATTTGTGGCTGTCTGTAACCCCCTTCACTACACAATCATTATAAATCCTAAAGTCTGCTTGCTAATGGCAATGACATCATGGACTGGGGCTTCTCTAAATTCACTCATTCAAACCATCTACACCATGCATTTTCCTGTCTGTGGTCTGAAGAAAATAAATCACTTCTTCTGTGAGATACCAGCCATCCTGAAGCTATCCTGTGAGGACACTTCAGATTATGAGATGGTGTTGTTTATGGTAAGTATAATATTTATACTCATCCCCTTTAGCTTAATAATGGCCTCTTATATTCAAATTTTCCTCACTGTTCTCAAAATAAACTCTCCTGAGGGAAGGAAAAAATCCCTGTCCACATGCTCTTCTCACCTTACTGTAGTGAGTCTCTACCTTGGACCAGCAATAGTGGTGTACATGACACCTGGCTCTTCCCACACCCCAGCGCTGGATCAAGCTCTCTCCATGATCTATACTATCCTCACCCCCATGCTGAACCCTTTAATTTATAGCCTTAGAAACAAGGAGGTTGTGGGGGCTATAAAGAAGACCCTGGGGAAGTATATAATATCAAAATAGTTTAAGAAATACCACTGTCATACTTCATATCTAAAACAAGTTCCAGGATGGAAATCAAAGCCCCATCCTAGGGGCTTTTCAAACCCAAAGGTTTGAAGCTTTCTTCAGCTATAGAGAATGTCTATTTAGAGACATAGATTATTTTAAAAAGCAGTCATTAAATTGCCAATCAACTTATTCTGTTTGAAACATAACAATTGAGCTCAGTAAAGAGTTGCTTTAATAGAAATATTTGAAAAAAAGGGCTTTGGTAACAAATAGATGGAAGTATACATATTCTCTTAAGTTTCCCGCAAAGATGGACAAGCAATATTGTCATATTTTACCATCAAAGAGACAAAAGAGAGAATGAATGCTTCAAATTTTTGATGGAGCATTAGCCTAATCTTAGAGTAGAACAGAGGAGAAACAAAGACATTCATTTTCACCATGAAGTACTGTTTTATCCAGGTTGATGTTTCCGTTAAAAAAATTAAATTAAAACACATTATTGGGGCACCTGGGTGGCTCAGTGGGTTAAAGCCTCTGCTTTCGGCTCAGGTCAGGATCCCAGGGTCCTGGGATCAAGCCCCACATCAGTCTCTATGCTCCACGGAGAGCCTGCTTCCTCCTCTCTCTCCATGCCTGCCTCTCTTGCCTACTTATGGTCTCTGTCTGTGAAATAAATAAATAAAATCTTAAAAAAACACATTATTGAAATAAAATTGACAGGCAGTGCATTACTTTCAGATGAACAGGTTAAAAGCATATTGACAATTCTATATATTACTCAATGTTCACTGTGGTAAGTATAGTCACCATACTATATTATTACAATATTATTGACTATATACCCTATGTTTTTCCTTTTATCTCTACGACTTACTAGTTTCCTAACTTGAAATTTTATACCTATTAATCACTTTGATCTATTTTGTTCATTGCCCCATCTCCAGCCCATTGGAATCTGCCAGTTTGTTATATGTAGTTGAAAGACTGTGTTTGTTTTAGATTCCACATATAAGTAAAATCATATTGTACCTGTATTTGTCTGATTTGTTTCACATGCATAATACCTTCTAGATCCATCTACATTGTTGCAAATACCAAAGCCTCATCATTTCCTATGGCTGAGTAATATTGCAATACAAACACACACACACACACACACACACACACACACACACACACACACACACACCACATTATCAATCATCAAGGAACACTGGGCTTGCATCCATATATTGATTGTTATAGATAATGCAGCAATAAATATAATGGTGTATTTTTTCAAATTATTTCTGTTAGTAAATATCAATAAGTGGAATTACTGGATCATATGCTATTACTAATTTTAATTTAGGAGGACCCTCCATCCTATTTTCCTCAGTGATTTCACTTATTTGCATTCTCACCAATAGTGTGCAAGTGTTTCCTTTTCTCCATATTCTTGCAAAAATTTGTTATTTCTTGTCTTTTTCTAAGTAGTCATTCTAACTGGTGCGTGGTGGTATTACATCATAGTGTTTACTTGCATTTCCATTATGAATAGAGAAGTTGAGCATCTTTCATATCTTTGAGTGTCATCTGTATGTATTCTTTGGACAAATGTCTGCTCAGGGTCTTTACCCAATTTTGAATTGGATATTTTGTTTTATGATGTTAAATTGTCTATGTCATTTATTTATCTTAGATAATAACCATTTATCAGATATATCATTTACTAATATCTTCTCCCATTCATTAGATTTTTTTAAATTTTGCTGATGGTTTCTGTTGCTGTGCAAAACTATTTTTGTTGTAGTTATTATTGTTATTGTGGTGATGTCCCAGCAGATTTTTTTTTCTCTTGCCTGAGAAGACATATCCATGTTGTTAAGGCCAATGTCCAAGTGATTACTTCCTGTTTTGTCTTGGGAGTTATATGGTTCTAGGTCTCACAAGTCTTTAACTCATTTTGAGTTTATTTTTGTGTATGATGTAAGAAAGTGATCTAGTTTCATCATTTTTCATTTGGATATCTAGTTTCTCAAACACTATTTTTTTTAAATTTCTTAAGTCTGTGTACTAAACTTCTAGGGAAGATGTTAGAGTAGGAGAAACCCACCTCTTCCCATGGATACAACTAGATAACATTAACAGCAGTTTAAATAATCCAGAAAATGACCAAAGGACTGTCAGAGCAAACTCTCCACAAATAAATATAAGGAAGAGGCCACATTGAAGAGGATAGAAAGGACACGTATACACTCAGAATCTAAACAGATCCATAAGACTGTCTGTGAGAGGGAAGGACACAGTGGACATGGAAAGGGGAGAGAAACAGACTGTAACAGCAGGAAGCCAGAGAGGAAAGATTAATTCCCCATACCAATTGGTTTTGAAAATCAGAGACACTGAATTTCATGAGCTCCTATAATCATAAGAACATAATTAGAATTTCAAAATTAGTGAGCTTTGCTCAAGGAGAGCTGGGAGGGCATAAGAATCTGATTCCATGCCCCTAAAGAGACATCACAACAAACAGCCCTGTAGAGACACAGCATAGAAGCTGTATTTCAAAAAACACCTGGAGTATGCAGGAGGGAGATTTGTTTACTAATCTCCGAGTGTGATGAAGGGGCAGGGGTCATTTGGAAACTTCTCTGTGAACAGAGGATCTGGGGGTTCAATTTTCATCTCTCCCAGCCAAAACACATGGTTACCTGGAAGTAGCATGTCTCATACATTCCCTAATAAACTTGCTAACACAATGGCCTCACTCACATTCTCCTGTGGACACATCCTCTCCAGCCAGGTCTCAACTCCAAATCTCTCAGAGCAGCCCCAGTTAAACATTGTTAACACCATTGACCGACACCCCACCTGGCCTTCTGCAGATCCATTCCTTCCGTACAATTTTAGAGCCAATCCAAAGTGATTCAACAAGCTTGGCCCTGTACAAGCAGAACTAAAGGGGCCACCCCCACCCCAAAGTGACTCCTTCCTTGGGAAGAGGGAAAGATAACCACAAGAAACCATCAGACTGTGACCTCAGCAGTGGGCTGGGGGAAGACAGCTGGTCTAACAGCTAGGCATTGCCTCCAAATTGAAGCTTCTCATGGACAAAACAGAAAAGGTGCCCTGAAAATTGAGTGCTCTTGAATCTCTTGAAAGTGCTTGGTATAACTCAGCTCAAGGGCAAGATGACCCCAGAATGGTCTACTGCACTCCAGGGAGCAAACCCTGCCCACAAAAGGGAAAGAGACCCATTGAAGATGGCTGCACCAAGGGAAAAATCAGCTTAGCCACAACAGCAGGGTGTACATAACATACATAAGAGACACACTTGAAGTGGTAGGTTCTGGTCAAGTGATACTGCACTTCAGGAAATTCCAGGCTGGATGTCTTCTTCATAATCCACTATTTTCAGGAGACATCACTGACTTTTCTAACACATAGAAACAGACAGAGAGTTAGGTAAAATGAAGAGATAGAATAGTCTGTCTAAAATTAAAGAAAAGGACAAATTCACAGAAGGAGACCTAAGCAAAAAGGAGATACACGATGTGCCTGATAGACGATTTAAAATGATTATCATAAAGATATTCACTTGTGAAAAGAGTTTCCAAGACAGAAAAAAATTAAAGGAATTCATGACCACTAAATAAGCCCTGAAATAAGTTTTACTAAAGGAAATATTTTGAGTAGAAAGGAAAGGCCATCAAGTAGGATTAAGAACAGTAGGAATCACCAAAACAGTATATTTATATAATAATTATATAATCATAAAGAGAAGGATCAAAAAGAAGATAATTGTAAATATTTATTTACCAAACATAGATGCAGCCAAATATATAAATCAGTTAATAGCAAAGAAATAATAGTAATATCAAAATAATAGAGGTTCCCACAGGGAACCTGCTTATCCTTCTCCCTTTGCCATTCCTTCTGCTTGTTCTCTTTATTTATCTGTCAAATAAATGAATGGAATCTAACTATACATACATATATATATACAAGCATATATACAATGATTATATGTAACATATAATTAATTAATATATAATTTATAGTATGTGTATATATACATATATATTAAAATGTATAGAACTCACGGGACACCTGGGTGGCTCAGTGAGTTAAAGCCTCTGCCTTTGGCTCAGGTCATGATCCCACGGTCCTGGGATCGAGCCACGCATCGGGATCTCTGCTCAGCAAGGAGGCTGCTTCCCTCCATCTCTCTCTGCCTGCCTCTCTGCCTACTTGTGATCTCTGCATGTCAAATAAATAAATAAAAATCTTTTAAAAAATTAAATAAATAAAATGTATAGAACTGAACACCAAAAAAAATAAATAAATCTCATTAAAAGTGGTCAGAGAACCTGACTTTTTTTTCAAAAAGGACATAAAAATTACCAAAAGACAGTGCAAAAAATGCTTAATATTACTAATCATCAGGGGAATGCAAATCAAAACTTCAATGAGATACCATCTCACATGCCAGAATGAATAATATAAGATAAAGAATAAATGAACAGTGTTGGTGAGAATATACACTCTTACAGCCACTGTAAAAAAGAATGTTAAGATTCCTCAGAAACATTAAATAAAAATACTATATAATCCAGTAATTCCACTACTGGGTATCCACTAATTTGAAAAGATATATAAACTCTCATGTTTACTGCAGCATTATGTAGAATGAGGAACTTGTGGAAGCAATCCAACTGTTCACTGATAGATGAATACATAGAAAATCAATAATATATAGATGTATGTATGGATGGATAAAAGATAGATAAATATATGACAGATGATAGATGGATACATGATGGATAGATAGATGATAGATAGATAGGTAGATAGATAGAAAGATAATTACTCAACCATAAACAAGAATGAGATCTTGCAATTTGTAAGAACATTAATGGACTGAGAGTTTTTATGCTAATTGAAATAAGCCAAACACACCAATCCTTATCAAGATAGCATCAGCCTTTTTTTTTTTTTACAGAGATGGAACAAATAATCCTAAAATTTGTAAGCAAAAAAGATCCCAAATAGCCAAAGGAATGTTGAAAATAAAACAGTAGCTGGAGACATCACTATGCCAGAATTCAGGCTCTATTACAAAGCTGTAATCATCAAGACAATATGGTACTGGCACAAAAACTGTTGAATGGAATAGAATAGAGGATCTAGAAATGGACCTTCAACTCTATGGTCAACTAAATTTTGACAAAACAGGAAAGGATATCCAATGGAAAAAAAGAGTCTCTTCAATAAACAGTGTTGGGAAAACTGAACAGACGTATACAGAAGAATGAAACTGGACCATTTTATTAAACCATACACAAAAATAAATTCAACATGGATGAAAGACCAATGTAAGATAGGAATCCATCAAAATCCTAGAGGAGAACACAGATAGTAATTTCTTTGAATTCAGCTGCAGCAACTTTTTGCTAGACACATCTCCAAAGGCAAGGGAAACAATGGCAAAAATGAAGTATTGGGACTTCATCAAATAAAAAGGTTTTGTACAGCAAAAGAAACAGTTGACAAAACCAAAAGACAGCCAACAAAATGGGAGAAGATATTTGCAAATAACATATCAGATAAAGAGTTAGTATCCAAAATCTATAAATAATTTATTAAACTCAACACCCAAGGAATAAACAATTCAGTCAAGAAATGGGCAGAAGACATGAAGAGGAATTTCTCCAAAGAAGATATACAAATGACCAACATACACATGAAAAAATACTCAACATCAATCAACATCACGGAAATATGAATCAAAACCATAATGTGGTACCATATCACACTAGTCAGAATGGCTAAAATCAAAAAGTCAGGAAATGACAGATGTTGATGAGGATGTGGGGATGTGGAGAAATGGGAACCTTCCTGCAGGGTGGGGATGCAAGCTGGTGCAGCCAATATGGAAAACAATATAGAGATTCCTCAAAAAACTGAAAATAGTGCTACCCTATTACCCAGGAATTTCACTACTGGGTATTTACCCCACAGATATAAATGTGATTCAAAGGGATCCCTGCACCCCAATGTTTATAACAATAATGTTCACAATAGCCAAACTATGAAATAGCCCAGATGTCCATTGGCAAATGAATGGATAAAGAATATGTGGCATATATATATATATATATATATATATATATATATATATATATGCATATGTATGATGATTATATGTAACATATTATATATATATATATGGAATATTACTCATCCATCAAAAAATGAAATATCGCCATTTGCAATGACATGGATGGAACTGGAGATATTATGCTAAGCAAAATAAATCAATCAGAAAGACAATCATATCATTTTGCTCATGTGAAAGTTAAGAAACAAAATAGCGGATCATAGGGGAATAGAGGAAAAAATAAAACAAGATGAAACCAGAGAGGGGGACAAACCATAAGAGACTCTTAATCATAAGAAACAAACTGAGGTTTGCTGGAAGGGTAGGGGTGGGGGAGTGGAATAACTGAGTGACGGAAATTAAGTGGGGGTACTTGATGTAATGTGCACTGGGTATTTTATATAAGACTGATGTATCACAGATCTATACTGCTGAAACCATTAATATATTATATTTTAATTAACTGAATTTAAATATTTAAGAAAAATGTTAGCTCATCATAGGAATTCAATAAGTCAAGATCAAATTTAAAAAAGTAAATAAGAAACAGTGAGAAAAATACCATATTCTGGAGAATGTTCCATGTGCACTTGAGAAGAATGTGTATTTTGCTGCTTTAGTATAAAATGCTCTGTATATGTTGTTCAGTGTTTTATACAGAACACTTGTTCCCTTGTTGATAATCTTCTTAGATGATTTGTCCATTTCTGTGGTGGGGTGTTGAAGTCTTCTATTATTATTGTATTATTATCAAGGTATTTATTTAATTTTGTTATTAATTGGTTTATATAATTGGCTGTTCTCAAGTTAGGAGCATAAATATTTATACTTCCTAGATCTTGTTGGATAGATGCATTAAGTATGATATAGTGTCCCTCTACATCTCTTACTACAGTCCTTGGTTTAAAATCTAATTTGTCTGACATGAGAATTGTTATCCCAGCATTCTTTTGAGGCCCGTTACCATGACAAATTGTTCTCCATCCCTCATTTTCAATTTGGTTGTGCCTTCAGGTTTAAAATGAGGCTCTTGTACGCAGTGTATTGATTGGCCTTGATCTGTATCCAATCTTGAGTACCTTGTGTTTTCTGATTGGAGGATTTACCCCATTTACTTTCAGAGAGACTACTGACAGATATTAATTTAGTTCCATAGTACTGCCTATAAAGTTCCTGTTTCTATAGTTTGTCTCTGTTTCTTTCTAGTGTATTTTAATTTTGGGCTCTCTTTTTGGTTTCAGGATTCCCTTTATTCCTCTTTCAGGGCTGGTTTAGTGGTCATCGATTCTTTTAATTTCCTTTTGTCCTTGAAGCTCTTTATCTCTCCTTCCATTCTGAATGACAGTCTTGCTGCATAACATATTATTGGCCCCATGTTTTTATCATTTATCACCTTGAATATATAATGCAATCCTTTTCTGATGTGTCATGTCAGGTCTATGTGGATAGGTCTGCTGCCAGTCTAATATTCCTACTTCTGTAAATTAAGGACTTCTTGTCTTGAGCTGCTTTCAGGATTATCTCTTTATCTCTGAAACTTGGGAGCACTGTTTTAATATTCAAGGTCTTGATCTATTTTTATTGATTTTGGGAAGGGTCCTCTGTCTCTTGAATGCCTATTTCCTTCCCCAGACTAGGGAAGTACTCAGCTGTGATTTGTCCAAATATACCTTCTGTCCCTCTCTCTCTTTCTTCTTCCTCTTGAATCCCAATAAACTTAATATTGTATTGCTTTATGGTGCCACTGATTTCCTGAAGCCTTTCCTCATGGCCCCATTAGTTGTTTTTCTCTCTTCCTTAGCTTCCTTACTCTCCATAATTTTTTTCTTCTATGTCACTCACTCTCCCTTCTGTCTCATTTACCCTAGCTGTTAGGGCATCCATTTTAGACTGCATGTACATTATAGCATTTTAAAACTTTTGGCCTGATTGTATTTTATCTCAGTGCTAAGAGATTCTCTAGTGTCTTGTTTTTAATTTTTAGGCCAAATTAGTAAACTTATAATCCTTAATTCCAGGTATGATATTTTATTTATGTCAATATTGATTAGATCTGTGGCAGAATATTATCTCTGATTCCTTATTTTGTTGTGAATTCTTCCTTCTTGTCTTTTTGCCTGAAGAATGGATGAACAAGAGAACAAAGTATATAGATAGATAGATATAGAGATATGTAGATATAGATATGTAAATATATATATACACATATGTGTATGTATGTATGTGTGTATATATATATATATGGATATATATATATGTATATGTATATACATGTACATATATATATCCATATATCTCACAACCCTTGCCAGGGGGCTGGTTCCATTGTAAGCCGCTTTGGTTTACCCTGTGTGGTTTTTGTCCCCTAAAGGCTTTCAGGACACTTTAGAGGATGAATAAAAGTAAAAAATGGCATCGCCTTAATCTCCAGCCCCAGAGATGAACAATAACAGCCCCTACTCTTCAGTGCACCTTCAGTGAAAGACAGTAAATCTCTTTCTTATGTGCCAAATTCCTCAGACTCCTGTGGTGAACAACCACACCAAACTTCCCATGGGAGAAGGAGTGTTTAACTGCAACCCTGCCTCTTGCTGAGGTGCTGCTTGGGGAGGCATTAGTCCAATAAAATGTGAACCTGTGCTACTTCTCCCAGGGGATGTTGGAGTCAGAGCTCACATAGGTTGTCACTTGCTGGGACTCCGCTTAGAGAGTGCATTCCAGATAATGACAAGGTTTTTTTTGTCTTGTTTTGTTTTCTTTTCTTTTTTTTTAAATTTCATTTCTATTCAGTGTAACAGAACTCATACTTTTCCACCACACCCAGTGCTCCATGCAATGCATGCCCTCCAAAACCCACCACCTGGGTACCTACTACCTACAAACCCCTGCCCCTTCAAAACCCTCAGGTTGTTTTTCAGAGTCCATAGTCTTTCATGGTTCATCTCCCCGCCCACAATTTCCCTCAACTTCCTTCTCCTCTCCATCTCCCCATGTCTTCCGTGTTATTTGTCATGCTCCACAAATAAGTGAAACCATACGATAATTAACTCTCTCTGCTAGACTTATGTCATTCAGCATAATCTCTTCCAGTCCTGTCCATGTTGCTACAAAAGTTAGGTATTCATCCTTTCTGATGGAGGCATAATACTCCATAGTGTATAGGGACCACATCTTCCTTATCAATTCATCCGTTGAAGGGCATCTTGGTTTTTTCCACAGTTTGGTGGCTGTGGTCATTGCTGCTATAAACATTGGGGTACAGATGGCCCTTCTTTTCAACACATCTGTATCTTTGGGGTAAATACCCAATAGTGGAATTGCAGGGACATAGGGAAGCTCTATTTTTAAGTTCTTGAGGAATTTCCACACTGTTTTCCAGAGTGGGTGCACAAATTTGCATTCCCACCAACAGTGGAAGAGGGTTCCCCTTTCTCCACATCCTCTCCAACACACGTTGTTTCCTGTCTTGCTAATTATGGCCATTCTAACTGGTGTGAGGTGATATCTCAATGTGGTTTTAATTTGAATCTCCCTGATGGCTAGTGATGATGAACATTTTTTCATGTGTCTGATAGCCATTTGTATGTCTTCATTGGAGAAGTGTCTGTTCATATCTTCTGCCCATTTTTTGATAGGATTATCTGTTTTATGCGTGTTGAGTTTGAGAAGTTCTTTATAGATCCTGGATATCAAGCTTTGTCTGTATTGTCATTTGCAAATATCTTCTCCCATTCCGTGGGTTGCCTCGTTATTTTGTTGGCTGTCTCCTTTGCTGTGCAGAAGCTTTTGATCTTGATGAAGTCCCAAAAGTTCATTTTTGCTTTTGTTTCCTTTGCCTTTGGTGACATATGTTGAAAGAAGTTCCTGTGGCTGATATCAAAGAGGTTACTGCCTCTGTTCTCCGCTAGGATTCTCATGGATTCTTGTCTCACATTGAGGTCCATTATCCATTTCGAGTTTAGCTCTCTGCATGGTGAAAGAGAATGCTCGAGTTTCATTCTTCTACATATAGCTGTCCAATTTTCCCAACACCATATATTGAAGAGAGTGTCCTTTTTCCACTGTATATTTTTTTCCTGCTTTGTCGAAGATTATTGGACCATAGAGTTGAGGGTCCATATCTGGGCTCTCTACTCTGTTCCATTGGTCTATGTGTCTGTTTTGATGCCAGTACCATGCTGTCTTGGTGATCACAGCTTTGTAGTAAAGCTTGAAATCAGGTAATGAGATGCCAACAGATTTATTTTTGTTTTTCAACATTGCCTTAGCGATTCAGGGTCTTTTCTGATTCCATACAAATTTTAGGATTCTTTGCTCCAGCTCTTTGAAAAATACCGGTGGAATTTTGACTGGAGTGGCATTAAAAGTATAGATTGCTCTAGGTAGTATAGACATTTTAACAATGTTTATTCTTCCAATCCAAGAATATGGAATGGTCTTCCATATTTTTATATCTTCTTCATTTACTTTCATGAGGGCTCTGTAGTTTCTTGAGTACAGATCCTTTACCTCTTTGGATAGGTTTATTCCCAGGTATCTTATGGTTCTTGGTGCTATAGTAAATGGAATCGATTCTCTATTTTCCCTTTCTGTATTTTCATTGTTAGTGTATAAGAAAGGCACTGATTTCTGTACATTGACTTTGTAACCCGCCACGTTACTGAATTGCTGTATAAGTTCTAGTAGTTTGGGGGTGGAGTCTTTTGGGTTTTTCATATAAAGTATCATGTCCTCTGTGAAGAAATAGAGTTTGACTTCTTCCTTGCCAATTTGGATACCTTTTATTTCTCTTTGTTGTCTGATTGCTGTTGCTAGGATTTCTAATACTATGTTGAACAAGAGTGGTGAGAGTGGGCATCCTTGTCTTGTTCCTAATCTCAACAGGAAGGCTGTGAGCTTCTTCCCATTGAGGATGATGTTTGCTGTGGGTCTTTCATAGATAGATTTTGTGAAGTTCAGGAATGCTCCATCTATCCCTATATTTTGAAGCGTTTTAATCAGGAACGGATACTGAATTTTGTCAAATAATTTTTCTGCATCAATTGAGAGGACCATGTGGTTCTTCTCTCTTCTCTTATTGATTTGTTCTATCACATTGATTGACTTGCTAATGTTGAACCAGACTTGTAAGCCAGGAATGGATCCCACCTGGTCTGGGTGGATGATCTTGGATGATCTTTTTAATGTGCTGTTGGATCCTGTTTCCTAGGATCTTGTTGAGAATCTTAGCATCCATATTCATCAGTGATATTGGTCTGAAATTCTCCTTTTTGGTATGGTCCTTGCCTGGTTTGTAGATCAGGGTAATGCTGGCTTCATAAAATGAGTCTGGAAGTTCTCCTTCTGCTACAATTTTTGAAACAGCTACAAGGGAATAGGTATTATTTCTTCTTCTAATGTTTGGTAGAATTCCCCAGGGAATCCATCAGGTCCTGGGCTCTTGTTTTTTGGGAGGTATTTGATCACTGCTTCAATCTCGTTACTAGATATCGGTCTGTTCAGCTTGTCAATTTCTTCCTGGTTCAGTTTTGGGAGTTTATATTTTACAGGAATTCATCCATTTCCTCTAGGTTGCTTAACTTATTGGCATATAACTGTTGATAATGGCTTCTGATGGTTGTTTCTACTTCCTTGGTGTTAGTTGTGATCTCTCCCTTTTCATTCATAATTTTATTAATTTGAGCTTTCTCTCTTTTCTTTTGGATTAATGTGGCCAATGGTTTATCAATCTTATTGATTCTTTCAAAAAACCAGCTTCTAGTTTCATTGATACGTTCTACTGTATCTCTAGTTTCTACCTCATTCATCTCTGCTCTAACCTTGATTATTTCCATTCTTGTGTGTGGAGTTTGTTTAATTTGTTGTTGATTCTCCAGTTCTTTAAGGTGTAGAGAGAGCTGTTGTATTCGGGATTTTTCAATTTTTTTGAGGGAGGCTTGGATGGCTGTGTATGTCCCCCTTAGGACCTCCTTTGCTGTATCCCATAGGTTTTGGACTGAAGTGTCTTCATTCTAATTGGTTTCCATGAATTGTTTAAGTTCTTCTTTGATCTCCTGGTTGATCCAAGCATTCTTAATCAAGGTGGTTTTTAGCATCCAGGTGTTTGAGTTACTTACAAACTGTTCCTTGTGGTTGAGCTCCAGTTTCAACGCATTGTGATCTGAGAATATGCAGGGAATAATCTCAATCTTTTGGTATCGATTGTGTTCTGATTTGTGACTCACTATGTGGTCTATTCTGGAAAAGGTTCCATGTGCACTTGAGAAGAATGAGTATTCTTTTGTTTTAGGGTGGAATGTTCTGTATATATCTATGAGGCCCATCTGGTCCAATGTGTCATTCAATGCTTTTGTTTCTTATTTTTTTTCTTTATTTTCTGCTTGGATGATCTGTCTATTACTGAGAGAGGCATGTTGAGGTCTCCTACTATCAATGTATCCATATCAATATGAGTCTTTATCTTGATTAATAGTTTTCTTATGTAACTGGCTGCTCCTATATTGGGGGCATAGATATTTACAATTGTTAGATCATCTTGGTGGATATTCCCTTTAAGAATGATGTAGTGTCCTTATGTATCTCTGACTACAGTCTGTAGTTTAAAATCTAATGTATCTGATATGAGAATCACTATCCCGACCTCCTTTTGAGGCCCATTAGCATGGAAGATGTTTCTCCATCCCTTCACATTCAATCTGGGTGTATCCTCAGGTTCAAAATGGGTCTCCTGTAGACAACATATGGATGGGTCCTGTCGTTTTATCCAATCCACAACGCTGTGTCGTTTTATGGGCCCATTTAGGTGATTCACGTTGAGAATGATTATTGATAGATATGTTTTTATTGACATCGTGTTACCTTTGAAGTCTTTCTTTCTGTAGATTGTCTCTCTATTTCTGTACAATGATATTCTTGGG
Source organism: Mellivora capensis (assembly GCA_004024625.1). NCBI lineage: Eukaryota > Metazoa > Chordata > Mammalia > Carnivora > Mustelidae > Mellivora > Mellivora capensis. The sequence continues at coordinate 18,242 of PISX010014109.1, read as the reverse complement.
GTTTTTCCTCTTTTATATAACCCCCCTTAATATTTCCTGCAGTGTCGGCTTGGTGTCTGCAAACTCTTTTAAGCCTTGCCGGTCTTGGAAACTCTTTATACTCCATCCATTTTGAATGTCAGTCTTGCTGGATAAAGTATTCTTGGCTGCATGTTTTTCTCATTTAGTGCCGTGAATATATCTTGCCAGCCCTTTCTGGCTTGCCAGGTTGCTGTGGACAGGTCTGGCGTTATTCTGATGGGCTTTCCTCTGTACATGAGGAGCTTATTGGTCCTAGCTGCCTTCAAGAGTGTTTCTCTAGAATTATAATTCCTCATTCTTACTATCAAGTGCCTCGAGGTGTTTCAAGAATCTAAAATCTTGCGGGGGGGGAATTCTGCCTCTAGTACATGAATGGTGTTTCCATTTGCGATATGTGGAAATTTTTTCATGAAGAACGTGTTTGACAATATCTTCTAGACTTCTTTATTTCTTTCTCCTCCCTTTCAGGGATTCCAATAATTCTGACATTGGAACTTTTCATGGCATCATTTATTTCCCTGATTCTGTTTCCATGGCTTCTAAGCTGTTTGTTCCAGGCTTCCTCCTGATCCTTTCTCTCTATTTGTTTGTTCTCCAGATCACTAATTCTGTCTTCTGTCTCAGTTAAACTAGCTTTTAGAGAATTTAGATTAGATTGGAACTCATTGATAGCCTTGTGAACATCATCCCTGGTGGCTCTCAGTTCTGCCCTAATCAATTCCTTTTGGTCGTCCATGGCTTTCTCCAACCTAGCTATTGCCTGGATAATTGTTAGCCTGAATTCCCTTTCCAACATAATGTCTATGTCTGTAGCCATTAGCTCTGTTGCAGAGGGCCCATCCTCTGAATTTTTCTTCTCCTGGGCATTCATCCTCCTAGTCATTTTGGTGAGAGATGGCTGAGTGGTTGTAGCTGGATGTATCGACCTTGGTGCAGTGAAGGTGCACCCTGGAATGCTTCTGAGCAATCAAGAGTCCCCACCCAAATGAAAGAAAAAAGGAATGAGAGAAAGCAGAAAAAGAGAGAAAGAGAGAGAGAGAGACAGGAAAAAAGAAAGAAGGATAAAAGAGAAGGCTCAGCCCAAATGGGCCCCAAGGTAAGGTTTGTGGAGTATACAAACAAAAACAGACAATCAAAAAAGACTGATAAAAGTATATGACAAGAGAAGAAAAAATATAAACATATATATGTCAAAGCAAAACAGAGAAACAAACAGAGAAACAAAAAAAAAAAAAAAAAGAACCTCGTCAAAGAGAACCCCATGTATAAGATTTATATACTACCAGGACAAACACAAATATACAAAAATGCTGGTAGGAGAAAAAAATGGGAGAGTGGTTGTAAATTCTCAGTGTGGGCGAGGAAAGTTATTTTGATTCTTCCTGGATGTATCTTGGTATGTTTTTTAAAGGACACAACTTTCCTAAGATAACAGGGGATTAAAAATTGGTTTTCCTATAGGGGTAGCATTGATTGGGGAAAGGGGATTACCTTGAAGTTTAACTCTATATGAATATTAGCAAATAAAAGTAAAGAAAAGAATGATGTAGACCAAACTAAAGTGAAATTTAAAAAAAAATTTAGAAAATAGAAAAGCAAAAATAACCACATGGGTATATGTATGAAAAATGTCACGTTAAAAGCTGATATGGAATTTGATGTACTGGACATCTCGCTGTGATGGTAAATAAGCTAAAAAAGTCTATATATAAAAATTAAAAAAGATTAAAAAAATTTAAAAATGATCCAGAATAGTGGGAATGAATTAAAAATTAAACATTGTATCTATGAATTAGAGGTGATTGTTCTCTTCTCCCCTGGTTGGCTTTCTGGGGGAGGGGCCTGCCGCGTGGGTTTTTAGGCAGTGATTCCTGAGTTAAGTCCTCCCACCCCTGTCAAGAGGGTGGGCTCTGAGGAAACCGGGCCTTCAGGCTTTTGTTCTCTGGAGGTTTTTATGTCTGTTCATTTGTTTTTTCTCTCCTTGGCAGCTCCCGATGGTTCTTGGAGATTTAGAGGAAAGCAAACTGCACCCATACCTCGCCCCCAGAGAGAAGCCCCTCTCCATTCCCCTCTGGGTGCTGCACAGCAGGTTCCCAGCCGTGATCTCTGCGAACACCTGTGCATCTTGCTTTTACTCAAAATCACAAAATCGGTAGCTGTCTGGGCAGCTCTAGACTGCCAGAGAGGTTCCAAGCAGCGATGGCACACTGAGATTTTCCCGCTCAGACTTTCACGGTCCAAGAGCACCAGGCTGGGGCTGCCCAGCACCTCTCTCAGGGGAGGGGGTGGATCGCGTCTCAGGCTCTGCTAGTGTGGTGTGGTGCACACATGGGGACTGCAAAAAGGCTGTTTCTACCCCGCGATGTTCCCAGCCCCTGCCACACGCCAAACGCCCTTAGGAGGTCTCCTCGTGGCTCCGGGGCCAAGACCTGGTTTCTCTGCTGCACTCTCTCTGGCTCAGCACCAGGGGTGTCTGTCCTCTGTGGGGGACATAAGCCCCTGTCCCTATCTGTTCCAGTGCCCACAATTTCCCCCTGTGATCCTTTGTTCTTTTTGAGTGCTTTCAACCAGACTCCAAGTTAATGCTGGTCCCCAGTTGTAGGACACTCTCGTATTGGGTTATTACTTTCCAATGGGTCTCCTCTGGAGGCTCCCTCCCCCTTTTGTTTATCTTCCAATACCAGTTCCATGTTCCCACTCTACTTTACCTGCTCACTGGCGTCTTCTGCCCCCGTAGATATCCTTATGTGAATTCTGATCTCAGGCTGATTTCATGGGTGATGAGAGTTCCTTGGTAGGTAATCAGCTCACTTTAGGGGACAGGTTGAACTGGTGCCTCCTCCTAGTTCCCCGCCATCTTGTCCTGATAATGACAAGTTTTAAGGTTTATGGCAACACCTGGCTGAGGGACCTCTCCAGGGCTCGCTAACTGTAGGCAGCTTCCCCACTCCAATGCTTGAGAACTCTACCACATTTGGGCACACCCATTCTATCTGTGACTCCAGGGATCGTGAGACTACACTGGCCCACGTAGAATTCTGCCCTGCTTCACAACCTGAGCACCTTTCACGTACACATGTGCAGACTTCTAAAAGTTCTGATTTTGAGCCCTGCTGTTATATCACTTTCTGGTAGCTAACTAACTGAGTCTTCCTCCCCCTGTGGTATATCTTTCAATATATATCCTCTTTGATTCATGTCTCTGCACCTCCTATCTTGCAAAAAGTGGTCACTTTTCTATTTTTAGAATTGCAGTGATTCCTTTTTTTTAAAAATCTCCTGTTGGATTCATAGGTGTTCAGGATGATTTGATAGGTATCTAGCTGAATTCGAGGGACCAGAAGACACACAGGTCCACTACTCTCACTCCATATTTCCTCTTTCTTTTGAATCTTTATATTTCAGTTCAAAGTTGAGTATGTTTTCTAAGTTAAGTTATATTCTGTATTTTGAGTTATGTATAACACAGTATTTTTTTAAACATAAGAGTGATTTCGGACTATTGCTTTTATTTATTAAATAACAAGTGTTTCACGCTGAATCAGTAAATTTTGATATTCATAATTGTTTGGTTTGCACTTAAATAATCTGTATTGTACAGAAGTTGGGTGCTGTGCATGATCATTGCATATGTCTTACCTGTAAACATGATATCATTTTTTCCTCTTCTCTATTTTTCTATTTTCTTTTAACATATAGTGGTAGGCTGAGTGATGACATCCAAATAGACCCATTGTTAATGTCCAAAACCTACAAATCTTTGAAAATAGTTAAAGTTCATATGACAAAAGGTAGTTTACAAATGTACTAAAATATCTTGAGATGAGGAGAGCTTAGATAATGAGGTTGGACTGATATTACAAAGTTCTTATAAGAGTCAAACAGGAAGAGTCAGAGTTTGTCAGAGACAATGTAATGATGGAAACAAAGAGATTTGGATATGCTCTACTGATGACTTTAACAATAAAAGAAAGTGTTAGTCACTGAGGAATGCTAGGGATGAAGCTCTAGGACCCGGAACAGGTAAAGAAAAAAATGTTTCGTCTAGCACCTCTTTCCAGTATCTTGAAATCAATGCACTAATTCCCATTATGGGCTTCTGATCTGCAGATCTATATAGCAGTAAATGCATGTTGTTTTAGACCATTGTACTTGTGCTTATTTGTTACAGAAGCAATAGAAACTCATTTGTCTATCAATTATCAACAGATATATGTTAAATCTCCTTGATAATAATTGTTTATCCAATGTCTCCATGTGGTTATATAACAAAAGTAGACTTCTATCATCATGAAAAATATTTTATATATTAAATATTATCAAAATAGATAAAATTTGACCCCTTTAGCTCCTTGATTTAAAAATACTGAGAAGAAAAGTAACCAAATAAATGGATCTTCATCTATCCTCAATAGAAATATGAATATATGTAAGCCTTAAAAATATTTTTTGGATTCCAGTAGTCCAAATTTATTGAATTATTTCATATTTCATTACATGATAATTTTAAAACACAGTAGATCTTTCTACCGTGAAATAAAGTGTGTGATAATACAAAAATGAACTTACTTGACAGTAAAATCTAAGTGTATCTGGATGTTATACTAGCAACCCTATATAAAATATGTTAAAAAGTCCAGGTATATTTAACAAATATGTATAATTCAACTCTATAGTATTTTTTTTCCTTTTCAAATCTATTGATTTTACACACTACGGAGGAATGTACTCTAAAATAAGCTCTTTTCAGTTTTTTCTCTGTACCTTATGGAACACTTTCTTAAGAGCTACTTTCATTTCGTTGTTCCTCAGACAATAGATGACAGGACTCAGGGTGGGTGTGATGATGGAATAAAACACAGCATCCAGTCACCCTTGGATAAGAGAATAGTCAGAGGTGGGCCTCAGGTATATGGGACTTCCAGTTCCATAAAATAGGAGAATAGTGGGGCGCCTGGGTGGCTCCGTGGGTTAAAGCCTCTGCTTTTGGCTCAGGTCATGATCTCAGGGTCCTGGGATCGAGCCCCACGTCAGGCTCACTGCTCAGCAGAGAGCCTGCTTCCCTTCCTCTCTCTCTGCCTGTCACTCTGCCTACTTGTGATCTCTCTCTGTCAAATAAATAAATAAAATCTTTAAAAATAAAAAAATAGGAGAATAGTGAAAATATGATAAGAACAAGTGGAGAAGGCCTTCCAGCAGCCCTGCACATGCTGAATCTTGGTGATGGTAGAAATGATGCACATGTAAGAGATTATGATAAGAGCAAAGGCCCCCAGGATAATGCAGCTGCTGTAGATAAAACTCCATTCTTCATTTCCATGATTGTCAACACAGGAGAGCCACATAACAGAAGGGATGTCACAGAAAAAGTGATCTATAACATTAGGACCACAGAAAGGAAGAGAGAAGGTGTTGATAGCATGGAAGATTGAATAGAAAGCCCCACAAATCCAGGCAGTGGAAACCAGCTCCCAGCAGAGTCTTCTGTCCATTGTGATCCCATAAAGAAGGGGCCTGCAGATGGCCATACAGCAGTCATAGGCCATGGCTGTAAGCAAGAAGCACTCAGTTCCTAAGGGAACACGATGTCCCTTAGTACAAGCAAGAAGACTCACACCTGACGGTGTGAAAAATAAATAGAGCTGGACAACAAACTTGAGGAAGGAAATCTTCTCTGAACCCAGGATGGTATTGACAATGGCCTTAGGCATGGTGATTGATACATAGCATGCATCCAGGAAGGACAAATCCTTTAGGAATAAATACATGATTGTATGAAGGTGACCATCTTTGATAATCACTGTGATGACAGAGATATTCCCCAGAATCCCAAAGGTGTAGATGATGAAGAAAATACCTGTGTATACAGCATTCACAATGGATATGTCTGAGAAACCCTTCAGAATAAACTGTGTTATTGTGTTTTGATTCACCATCTGATTAACATGGAAACAAACAAAAAAAGAGCAGCCATTTTTAGCTTAGATGTTGTAAGGTTCAAAGCTTCAGACTGGCAACACTTGGTCACTGTAATTGACTGTAATGTGTATATATATCTATATATAGATATATAGATAGGTACATACATACACACACAATTATTTATGAATAGAGGAAAAGGTTTAACACAGATGTTTACACTTCATAAAAATGATTTGAAATAAAGAAAGCCTGTTTAGCTAGCTCTGTTTAGACTAGTATTAAAAGGAAGCACTGAGACAAGATGGCGGGGAAGTAGGAGGAGGAGCCGTTTCAACCTGTATCCTAAAGTGAGCTGATTACCTACCAAAGAACTACGATCACCCATGAAAAGGGGGAGGGAGCCATCAGAGGCAACCCATTGGAAGGTAATACCCCAATACGAGTCTCCTGCATCTGGGGACCAGCATTAACTTGGAGACTGGTTGAAAGCACTCAAAAAGAGCAAAGGATCACTGGGGGAAATTGAAGGAATCGGGGAAGTTAGGGAAAGGAGCTAAGTCCCCGGACTTGGGACAGCTAACCTGGTGCGGAGCCAGAAAGAGTGTGGTGGAGAAACCAGGTCTTAGTCCCTGAGCAGCCAGCGCCCCTGAGAATGCCTGGGGTCCCATGAGGGGCTGGGAGTGTCACCAGCTGGCAGAAACACAGCCTTTTTGCACTCTTCCATGAAAGTGCCCTGCCCTGCTAACGGAGACTGAATCTCACTCACCCCACAGCCTCCCCTGAGAGAGGTGTGCACAGGCACCAGCCTGGCGCTATCAGTGCTCTCAGACCCGGAAAGACCAGGTACTCCCAGCACAAAGCAGCGGAAAAATCTCAGTGTGTGATTGCTGCTGGGAACCTCTCTGGCGGTCTGGAGCTGCCCAGACACCAAGCCGATACTGCAAGGAATATAAGGGGGGTTCTATAAAAGAGGAAAAATCCTAAGGATATCATTGAACAGAAATATAGAGACAATCTACAGAAAGAAAGACTCCAAAGGTAACACGATGTCAATAAAAACGTATTTATAAATAATCAATCTCAATGTGAATGGCCTAAATGCGCCCATAAAACCACACAGGGTTGCAGATTGGATAAAATGACAGGGCCCATCCATATGTTGTCTATAAGAGACCCATTTTGAACCTAAGGATACACCCAGACTTAAAGTGAAGGGATGGAGAAGCATCTGTCATGCCAATGGGCCTCAAAAGAAGGCCGGGGTAGCAATTCTCATATCAGATAAATTAGGTTTTAAACTAAAGACTGTAGTCAGAAATACAGAAGGACACTACATCATCCTTAAAGGGACTATGTATGCCCCCAATATAGGAGCAGCCAATTATATAAGAAAAGTATTAATCAAGATAAAGAGTCATATTGATATGAATACATGAACAGTAGGAGATCTTAACATGCCTCTTTCAGTAATGACAGATCATCCATGCAGAAAATCAATAAAGAAACAAAAGCATTGAATGACATATTGGACCAGATGGACCTCATAGATATATACAGAACGTTCCACCCTAAAACAACAGAATACTCATTCTTCTCAAGTGCACATGGAACCTTTTGCAGAATAGACCACATACTGGGTCACAAATCAGGACTCAACTGATACCAAAAGATTGAAATTATTCCCTGCATATTCTCAGATCACAATGCTTTGAAACTGGAGCTCAACCACAAGGAAAAGTTTGGAAGGTATTCAAATACCTGGAAACTAAACACCACCTTGCTTAACAATGCTTGGATCAACCAGGAGATCAAAGAAGAACTTAAAGAATTCATGGAAACCAATGAGAATGAAGACACATTGGTCCAAAACCTATGGGATACAGCAAAGGCGGTCCTAAGGGGGAAATACATAGCCATCCAAGCCTCCCTCAAAAAAATTGAAAAATCCAGAATAAAACAGCTGTCTCTACACCTTAAAGAACTGGAGAATCAACAACAAATTAAACCAACTCCATGCACAAGAAGGGAAATAATCAAGGTTAGAGCAGAGATGAATGAGGTAGAAACTAGAGATACAGTAGAATGTAATAATGATACTAGAAGCTGGTTTTTTATAAAGAATCAATAAGATTGATAAACCATTGGCCACAGTAATCCAAAAGAAAAGAGAGAAAGCTCAAATTAATAAAATTATGAATGAAAAGGGAGAGATCACAACTAACACCATGGAAGTAGAAACAATCATCAGAAGTTATTATCAGGGGGGACAAGATAGCGGGGAACTAGGAGGAGGCGCTGGTTCAAACTGTATCCTTAAGTGAGCTGATTTCCTACCAAGAAACTCCGATCACCCATGAAATCAGCCTGAGATCAGAATTCTACACGTCAGGATCTCTACAGGGGCAGAAGACGCCAGTGGGCAGGTAAAGCGGAGTGGGAACGCTGGACTGGTATCAGAAGATAAACAAAAGGGGGAGGGAGCCACCAGAGGAGACCCATTGGAAACTAATACCCCAATACGAGAGTGCCCTATGACTGGGGACCAGCATTAACTTGAAGTCTGATAGAAAGCACTCAAAAAGAGCAAAGGATCACAGGGAGAAATTGTGGGAATTGGAACTGTTAGGGACAGGGGCTTACGTCCCCCACGGCGGACAGACACCCCTGGCTCTGAGCCAGAGAGAGTGCAGTGGAGAAACCAGGTCTTGGTCCCTGAGCCACGAGGAGACCTCCTAAGGGCGCTTGGCGTGTGGCAGGGGCTGGGACCCTCATGGGGCAGAAACAGCCTTTTTGCAGTCCCCACGTGTGCGCAGCGCTGTGCTAGCAGAGCCTGAGATTCGCTCCACCCCCTCCCCTGAGAGAGGTGCGTTGTGGCGCCAGCCAGGTGCTCTGGGACCCTGAAAGTCTAAGTGCTCCCAGCCCAGGCCAGCGGGAAAATCTCAGTGTGCGTTCGCTGCTTGGAACCTTTCTGGCAGTCTGGAGATGCCCAGACACCTGCCACTGTTGTGGTTTTGAGTACAAACAGGACACACAGGTGTCCCCAGAGATCGAGGCTGGGAACCAGCTCTGCAGCACCCAGAGGGGAATGGACTAGGGCTTCTCTCTGGTAGGGAGGTCTGGGTGCAGTTTGCTTTCCTCTAAACCTCCAAGAACCATCGAGAGCTGCCAAGGGGAGAGAAAACAAATGAACAGACATAAAAACTCCAGAGAATAAAAGCCTAAAGGCCCAAGTTTCCTCAGAGCCAACCTTCTGGAGGGGGTTCACAAGCATATGGATAAAGACACCAGGTATAGGCAGCAAATTTTTACTGGCCTTTTACTGGTTTTGCCATAAACTCTGAAATCTATTTGGTTGTATGACCATTTTCTGGGACAAACCAGCATTGGATATAGTGTGGCAAGACCCTCCCTCAGAGGATTAGCCTAGGTCTGTGCTGTGCGGGTCCCTACAATTGGGAGTTTTGAAACCCAGTCCCACACCTAATATAAAACATAGGAATACTGTGACACCTGGCATGCAGCCAGCTAGAACACAGACAGGATGAAAACAGGGATCTGATGGAAACTACAGACTCATAAGGAATGATTGCTTTTCTGTGAGGTCTTTCTGAAGATTAGCAAGCATGAACTCCATGATTCAGCAACAAGAGCGTGAGGCAATGCCATTTTCACCCAAACCCATCAAATCTGACCCACCTGAATGAGCAGCACAGCACCATCAAGTGAGGCTACAGTCTCTTACACCAAGCCCTGAAACCTGCAGGTGAATTTCCACTAAAGGAAGTCCACCTGAGAATCAAAGCAGCAGGCCTCTCACCCTGAAGACCAACAAAAATTACTCCCATAAATGAAACCGTCTGCTCTGAGAGTGATGCAAAATTTCAGCACTAGGGGAAATAGGGTCTAAATTCTTTTTTTTTCCACCTAGCTTCTTTTAACATGTAGACAAAACTGCATCTAGTGAAAACTTACCACGCAGTGGACAACTTCCAAAAACCCCACATGAGGGCAAGAAGAAGCTGCAGAAGACTGACCTGAGGGAAAGAGCAGCCAAAACAGTAGAGTGCAATTCTGAAAGACCTCATGTAGCACCATGCCCAAGACAGTGCTGGAGCTCCTTTTTTTTTCCTTCTTTGAGATCTTCTCAATATAGCCATTACTCTCAAGAACAGAAATATAATAGGCTTTCTTTTCCTAAAAGTCAAACCCAAAAAAATTAAAGTAACAAGACAGAGACATTCACCTAAAAAGGAAAAAAAATGTCACAATCAGGGATTTAATCCATGCAGACATAAGTAAGATACCTGAAAAAGAGTTTAAAGCAACAATTATAAGCATTCTAGCTGGACTTGAGAAAAGCATGGAAGACACTAGAGAATCCCTCATGGTGAAGACAAAGAACTAAAAAATAGTGAGTAAAACAAATAAACAAACAATCCACCTATGCCTGAAATGCAATGCCACCTGGATGGAATGATAAGAAAGATGGTGGGTGACGCAGAGGAATGAATCAGTGATATAGAAGATAAAATTACAGAAAATAATGAAGCTGAAAAGAAAGGGAAAGGTATTGGATGACGAATGTAGATTTAGAGAACTCAGTGACTCCTTAAAGCATAGTAGTATTCTTATAAGAGTCTCAGAAAAAGAAGACAGAGGAAAAGGGGAGATTTATTTGAGAAAATTATAGCTGAAAACTTCCCTAATCTGAGGAAGGAAAATGACATTGAAATCCAAGAAGAACAGAGCGTTCCCATTAAATTAAAAAAAAAAAAAAAGCAGCCACCACTGAGACATATCATAGTCACATTCACCAAAAACAGTCAAGGGAAGAATCCTGAAAAAAGAAATGGAAAATAAAAAGGCAATCTACAAGGGAAGACAGGTCTGGTATACAGCAGATCTGTCAACAGAAAGTTGACAGGCCAGAAGAGAGTGGCATGCAATAATAAATATGCTGAATGGGAAAAATAAGCAGTCAAGAATCCTTTATCTAGCAATGCTGTCATTCAGAACAGAAGGAAAGATAAAGAGTGTCCTAGACAAAGAGCAAATAAGGACTTCATGATCACTAAACCATCCCTGCAAGAAATATTAAAGGGAACACTTTAGGGGAGAAAGGACCAAAAACAATAAAGACTACAAAGGAAGAGATGATATCACCAGAAATAACAAATTCAAAGGTGACACAATGACACTAAATTAGCATCTATCAATAATCACACTGAATATAAATGGAATAAATGTTCCAATCAAAAGAAAGGGGGTGTCAGAATGGATAAAATAAGACCCATCTATATGCTGCATATGAGAGACTCATTTTAGACCTAAAGATACCTGAAGATTGAAAGTGAGAGGAAGGAGAACAATTTGTAATGCTAATGGATTCCAAAAGAAAGCCAGTCTAGCCATACTTATATCAGACAAACTAGATTTTTTTTACATTTTATTTTTTATTAATTATTTTTATTAACATATAATATATTATTTGCCCCAGAGGTACAGGTCTGTGAATCATCAGGCTTACACACTTCACAGCACTCAGTGTATCACATACCCTCCCCAATGTCCATAACCCAACCACCCTCTCCAATCCTCCCTTTCCCCAGCAACTTTCAGTTTGTTTTGTGATATTAAGAATCTCTTTTGGTTTGTCTCCCTGCTGATCCCATCTTGTTTCATTTTTTCCTTCCCTGCTCCCCAGACCCCCCACTCTGCCTCTCAAATTCCTCATATCAGTGAGATCATATGATAATTGTCTTTCTCTGATTGACTTATTTTGCTCAGCATGATACTAGATTTTAAAGCAAAGACTGTAACAAGAAATGAAGAAGAGCATTATATCATAATTAAGTGGTCTGAATATCAAGACCATTTAATAATTATAAATATTTATGCCCCCAACATGGCAGCACCAAAATATATAAAATAATTAATAGCAAAAACAATGAAACTCATTGATAATAACAAGATAATAATAGGGGATTTTAACACCCCACTTATAGCAATGCACAGATCACCTAAGCAAAAAATCATAGGAAAGAACAGAGGACAATAGGGAAGGGAGGGATAAGTGAAGGGGAAGAAATCAGAGAGGGAGACAAACTATATGAGACTCTTGACTCTGGGAAACAAACTAAGGGTTACAGAAATGGACATGTGTGGGTGGATGAGGTAACTGGGTGATGGGCATTAAGAAGGGCGCAGGATGTGACGAGCACTGGGTGTTATGTAAAACTAATGAATCATTGAACATTATATCAAAAACTAATGATGTACTATATGCTGGTTAATTAAATTTAAATTAAAGAAAAAGAAAAAGAAAAGAAAATCAACAAAGAAATGTAGTTTTGAGAGAAACAGTGGACCAGAGGGACTTAACAGGTATATTCAGAACATTTCATCCAAGCAGCAAAATATACATCTCTTTCCAGTGCACATGGAAGTTTTCTAGAACTTATCACATGCTGGATCATAAATTAGACTTTAGACTTCAATATGTATAAAAGATTGAGATCATCCCATATGTAGTTTCAAAACACAATGTTAAGAAACTAGAAGTCAACCACATGAAAAAAAAAAACACATAGAGGTTAAAGAACAGCCTACTAAAGAATGAATGAGTCAATTAGGAATTTAAAAAGAAGTAAAACAAGAGAGGGGAGGCAAAATGGCAGAGCAGTAGGAGACCCAATTCAACTGTTTGCCTCATTTTAGCTAAAAATCTACCAAAAAATTCTGAACACCCACAAAATCAACCTGACATATGAGAATATATATCTGGATCTGTACAAAGAGAAATGCATTGCCTGTCAGAAGTTAGTAAAGGAGGAGACATAAATCTGTGAGGATATATCAGAAGATAAATAGAAGAAGGAGGGTGCTTTCATAAGCTGGCTCCTGGAAAGTTGTATAATACCAGAGCACAAAAACATCCTGCACTGGGGACCTGACAAAAACTCGCAGAGCAGTACTGGCCAGAAAAGCACATTAGAGAGGCACTGAGAATGGATCCAGAAACTGTGGGTGCATGTATGCATGAGCACAGGACCACTAAGGGTTTTAGAAGCACAGAGTTCAGGGACATGCCCATGACCCTGGCATGACTCCTGAGAGAGTCACTGTGGGCACACACCATGCGGCAGATTGTGGTATTTCAGTGATGCATACAGAAACGGAGACTGTTTGTCCTGGAGGGTTTAGTGAAAAGAGAAGACTTAGATTTCTCTGCTCTAGTCCAGAGGTTTGGGTGTGGACATTTTTACTATGACCCTCAGAAGGGTCATACAAGGAGAAGAAATCAGGGCTCAGAAAGCCACCAGAGAACAAAAGCTCAAAAAAGTGGTTTCCACTCACCCCATTTCCCCATAAGGGGGCAGGACAACTCAGCCCAAACAGGATTGCTGAGAAACACTGTGGCAGGCCCTCCCCCCAGAACACAGACTGGAAGAACAAGAGGCTGACAACCTGTGAACCCCATCATATTGTAAAATCCCAACACCAAGGTAAAATAGTATATTGAGCTCTAGGCATTGCCTCAAAGCTTGTTTATTCTTCAGAAACAACTCTTTTATTCTTTTCATTCTTTCTCTTATGCTTCTTTTTTTCTTTTTCTTTTTACCTTGTTCTCATTTCAACTAGTTGTTTAATATATCTAATTATATTTCATAGCAGCTTATTAGCTTTTACTTTTTCACACCTGTTTTTATAGATATCTGCTTCAATGTAGTCCTTTTTTCCTTATCCAAATTACATATATATATATGCATATATATATACATATATATATGTGTGTGTGTGTGTACATACACATATATATGTACAAAAACACACACACGTTTTACTTTCCCTGTAATTTTTGAAAGTGTCCTCTAACAAACAGATTCAAATACACCTAGTAACAACTGAAACATCCTACTCTGTCCAGACAGAGATTTGAGGCCCCCCTTCAACTCAACCCCATTTTAAATTTTTATTTACTTATTTTTTTAAAATTGTAAATTTTATTCTTGTGCTTCATTTTAGCTTTCTTTTTCAGTAGTGACTTCCAACTGCTCTGAATTTTCTTAGGATCCATCTTGCTCGCTTCATGGTTGACATTTTGGTTCATTACTTCAACCTTCCCTCAACAGAATGACTAAGAGGAGGAACACCTGAAAAATAAAAGAACCAGAAACAATGCCCTCTTCCACAGAATTAATGGATATGGATGGAAGCAAGATATCAGGGAGAGAATTCATGGTAGCAACCATGAAATCAACAGCGAGGCTTGAAAAAAAAGCATTATTATAGTCTGGAATCTTGAAGGGCAGAAATAAGATCTAATCAGGCCAAACTTAAAAATTCTATGAATAAGATGCAGTCTAAACTGGATTCTCTAACAGCCAGTGTAAACGAGGCAGAAAAGTGAATCAGTGATCTAGAAAATAAGCGATAAAAAGGAAGGAAGCTGAGGAAAATAGGGATAGGCAGCTTGTAGCCCATGAAAAGACTTAGAGAGATCAATGATGCCATGAAATGTTGAAATGTCAGAATTATTGGGATGCCCAAGAGGGTGGGTAGAGAGAGAGAGAGGATTAGAAGGTATATTTGAGCAAATAATAGCTGAGAAATTCCCTAAACTGGGGAAGGACATAAGCGTTTGTGTCCAAAAGGCAAAGAGGATCCCTCCCAAGATTAATAAAAATTGATAACATCCCGACATATAATAGTAAAGTTTGCAAATCTTAACCCAAGGAAACTATCCTGAAAGCAGCTATGGGGAAGACTTTTCTTACTTATATTGGGAGGAATATCTGAATAACATCAGACCTGTCCACAGAAACCTGGAAAGACTGAAAGGGCTTGCAAGACATATTTAGGGTACTGAAGGAGAACATGAAGCCAAGAGTAGAAGAATACTTTATCCAGCAAGGTTTTAATTCAGAATGGACAGAGACAAAGAGCTTCTGGGACAGGCCGAAACTGAAATAATGTGTGACCACCAAGCTGGCCCTACAAGAAATATTAAGGGAGATTCTATAAAAAAAAAGAAAGACCCCAAGAGTAATATAGACCAGAAATTTACAAAGATAATCCATAGAAACAATGACTTTACTGGAAATATGATGGCAATAAATTCAAATGTTTCAATATTTACTTTCAACATGAATAGCCTAAATGCTCCCTAGAAATGGCACAGGGTTTTAAATTAGATAAAATGACAGGACCTGTCCATATGCAGTCTACAAGGGAATCATTTTGAAACTAAAGACACCTCCAGATTGAAAAAGGGGGAAAGGAAAAGGAAAAGGACCCAAATCAATAAAATCATGAATGGAAGGGAAGAAATCATGACCAACACCAAGGTAATAGAAACAATTATTAGAAATTATTACCTGCAAATATATACCAACAAATTAAACAACCTGGAAGAAATGGAGGACTTCCTAGAAATTTAAAAATTACCAAGACTTAAACAGGAAGAAATAGACAACCTGAATAAACCAATAACCAGTAATGAAATTGAAGCAATGATCAAAAACCTCCCAAAAGGCAAGAATCCAGGGCCAGATGGCTTCCCAAATGAATTATAACAAACATTTAAAGAAGAAATAATATCTATTTTACTGAAGTTTTTTTCAAAAAATAGAAACAGAAGGAAAACATCCAAACTCTTTCTATGAGGCCACCATTAACCTGATGCCAAAACCAGGCAAGACCCCATCAAAAAGGAGAATTACAGACCAACATCCTTGATGAACATGAATTCCAAAATACTCAACAAGATCTAGCCAATATGATCCAACAATACATTAACTGGGTAATTCAACATGACCATGTGAGATTTATTCCTGGATTCCAAGGATGGTTCAACATTTGTAAATCAATCAATGTGATACAGTATATTAATAAAAGAAAAGACAAGACAAGAACAATACTATCTTCTCAATCAATGCAGAAAAAAGCATTTGGCCAAATACAATGTTGTTTCCTGATTAAAACTCTTAGGAGTGTGTGAATAGAGGCAACATTCTGCAAACTTACAAAGGCCATCTATGCAAAGCCCACAAAAAATGTCATTCTCAATGGGAAAAAATGAGAGCTTTTTCATTCAGGCCCACTTTCATCATTATTATTCAATATAGTGTTAGAACTTCTAGCATCTGCAATCAAACAAAAAGAAATAAAAGACATTCAAATTGGCAAAGAAGTCAAACTCTCTTCCATTGAAGATGACCTGGTGATAGTTTATGTGGAAAATGCAAAAGTCTCCACCCCCAAATTCCTAGAACAGAAATTCATAAATATTGCCGAAGACAAAATTCAGTTGCAATTCTACACATTAACAATGTAACTGAAGAAAGAAAAATTAAGGAATCAATTCCAGTTTCAGTGGCACCAAAACCATAAGATACTTAGGAATAAACTTAACCAAAGAGGTAAAAGATCTATACTTCAAAAACTATAGATAACTTATTAAATTGAGGAAGACACAAAGAGATGGAAAAACATTCTATGTTCATGGATTGGAAGAAAAAACATTGATAAAATGTCTATGCTGCCCAGAGCAATCTACCTTTTCAATGTCATCCCCATCAAAATACCACTGACATTTTTCAAAAAGCTGGAACAAACAATCCTAAAATTTTTATGGAAACACACAAGGTCCTGAATTGCCCAGGGATTGAGGAAAAATAAAAACAAAGCTGAGAGTATCACGTTGCCTGATTTCAGGCTATATTACAATGCTTTGATCCAAAGGATGCCATGGTATTACCACAAAAGCAGACACATAGATCAATGAAACAGAATAAAATGCCTAGATATAATCTTCAACTCTATGGTCAACTAGTCTTTGAAAAAGCAGGAAACAAATATACAATGGAAAAAAGATAGTCTCTTCAATAAATGTTGCTGGGGAAAATTGTACAGCTATATAATGAAGAATGAAACTCGGCCATTCTCTTACACAAAGATAAACTCTAATGGATGAAAGATCTCAATGTGAGATAGGAATCCATCAAAATCCTAGAGGATATACGCAGTAACCGCTTTCACATCAGCCACAGCAACTTCTTTCAAGACATGTATCCAAAGGCAACAGAAATAAAAGCAAAAAGGAACTGTTGGAATTTCATCATGGGAAAAAAAAAATAGCTTCTGCACAGCAAAGGAAAAAGCCAAAACTATGAGGCCATCCACAGAATGGGAGAAAATATTTGCAAATGACATTACAGATAAATGGCTGAAATCCAAGATCTATAAAGAGCATCTCAAACTCAACACCCACAAAAAACAAAGAATCCAGTCAAAAAACAGGCAGAAGACACGAAAAGACACTTCTCCAAAGAAGACATGCAAATGGATAATAGACACATGAAAAAATGTTCATCATCATTAGCCGTAAGGGAAATTCAAATCAAAACCACAATGAGACAGCACCTTACACCAGTTAGAATAACCAAAATTAACAAGGCAGGAAGCAATAAATGTTGAAGAGGAGTGGAGAAAGGAGAACTCTCTTAAAATTTCCGTGGGAATGGAATTGGTTCAACCATTTTGGAGAAGAGTGTGGTGGTTCCTGAAGATATTAAAAATAGAGCTACCATGTGACCTAGCAATTACACTACTGGGTATTTACCTCAAAGATACAGATGTGAGTATTATGGAGGGTAGGTATTGCATGGAGCACTGGGTATGGTGTAAAAACAATGAATTCTGGACACTGAAAAGAAATGAAAAAATACCAGCAATACTGACATTCAAAATGGATGGAGATATAAAGAGTTTCCAAGACCGCCAAACCTTAAAAGAGTTTGCAAATAACAAGCCAACACTGCAGGAAATATGAAGGGGGGGCTCTATAAAAGAGGAAAAACCCCAAGAATATAATTGTACAGAAATATAGAGACAATCTACAGAAAGAAAGACTTCAAAGGTAACATCATGTCAATAAAAACGCATCTATCGATAATCACTCTCAATATGAATGGCCTAAATGCTCCCATAAAGAGACACAGGGTTGCAGATTGGATAAAACGACAGGACCCATCCATATGTTGTCTACAGGAGACCCATTTTGAACCTAAAGATACACCCAGATTGAAAGTGAAGGGATGGGAGGGGAGACAAGATGGCGGGGAACTAGGAGGATGCTCTGGTTCAACCTGTCCCCTAAAGTGAGCTGATTACCTACTAAGGAACACCGATCACTCATGAAATCAGCCTGAGATCAAAATTCTACTCGTCAGGATCTCTACGGGGGCAGAAGACGCCAGTGGGCAGGTAAAGCCGAGCGGGAACACCGGACTGGTATC
>PISX010014108.1:0-54274 GCA_004024625.1 Mellivora capensis | reverse complement strand
GGGAGGGAGACAAACCATAAGTGACTCTTAATCTCACAAAACAAACTGAGGGTTGCTGGGGGGAGGGGGTCGGGAAAGGGGGGTGGGGTAATGGACATTGGGGAGGGTATGTGCTATGGTTAGTGCTGTGAAGTGTGTAAACCTGGCGATTCACAGACATGTACCCCTGGGGATAAAAATATGTTTATAAAAAAAATAATAATAATTAAAAAAATTAAAAAAAAAAAAGCTTATTTCATGAATATTAAAATGTCCAGGGGTTCAAGAACTTGGAAAGAGTACTCACCATAATTTTGTTTCTTTAAATTAAATTCCTCTGAGGTTTAATCTTTATGTGTTGGTTCTTGACTTAAGATCAATTGTCTTTTTTTGAAGTCAGGAAGTACCTTTCTGTCCTGTTTTTTAAAGAGTTTTGGTGAAGCATGCCTGTATGGCTTGGCTGGTAAAGCATGTAACTTTTGATCTTGGGGTCTTGAGTTTAAGCCCCATGTTGGGTGTAGAGATTACTTAAAAGAAATAAAGAGTTTTGATCACAGTGAGTTTTAAAAATGTAACAGAAAATTTTTTTAAATTTTTATTTATTTTTAAAATTTCTTTTCAGTGTTCCAGAATTCATCGTTTATGTACCACACCCAGTGCTCCATGCAATACGTGCCCTCCATAATACCCAAAACACATTGAGATGAGTGAATGCTTTTCAATAGATACAATGTTATATTTCATCAGTAATTTTCTGTAGTTAACTAGTTATATTTCTAGAATTTATTATGTTGTGAAGGCTTATAGGTTCAATACAACAATGTGCATGATTTATTTCCATTTTATTTCAAGTTTCACAATTTTCCTTCTCAAAGAAACTAAAAGTCTGTTTATGTTATTGCCTCTTCAGATTTTGGTAACATTATGATAATCTCATAAAATAAATTGGGTAATTTTCATATTTCTGGAGCAATATGGAAGGTAACTTTTCCTTAAAACTCACATTAAACTAGCTGACTCTAAAGCTATTTTGGGGTAATAATTATTTTATATCTTTAGTAACATACTTTTTATTCATTTACTTAATTTGGCTTTAACTCTTTCATTAAATTGATATTTTTCCAGAAAATTAACTCATCAAGTTTGGCTAGTCGGGTGTGATAATAATGTGCTGACAACATAGTAGCAGTGGTTGCTAACTCCTTTGTGTAGGGTTTAAATTCTTGGCCCTGTTCTAAATGTTTCACATACATGAACTCAGCACCATAATCCTGCTCCTGATAGAGTTAAAAATATTCTCAAAAGATGTATAATCGAAAAAGCATTTTAATAACAAGATTCTGATATTTTGGCTCAAAAACACTGGGATTATATCTATATTTATACTTCCTTGCATAATATCCATATAGTGATTATTGTATATGTAGGTATTTTTGTGCTATTTTAAAAAGTCATAATGTGGGAAATATTAAAATAAAATTACTCACAAAGTTGAATCACTGGTGTGAAGAAAAAGATAAAGTAGAAGTTACCCAATTTCATAAAGCATGAAATCAAAGCCAACAAAATTTTTTAATTAACAAAACAAGCTATTAATCTTACAAAAATACAGTTCTTCACTCAAATTCATATAAAGTAAAAAGCACAG
The DNA here is from genome assembly GCA_004024625.1 of Mellivora capensis. NCBI lineage: Eukaryota > Metazoa > Chordata > Mammalia > Carnivora > Mustelidae > Mellivora > Mellivora capensis. The sequence goes on along the minus strand of PISX010014108.1, from coordinate 52,647 downwards.
TAAATATCAGAAAGCTGTCATAAAATACTTGTGGAAGACAACATAATTTGCTGAACTTCTGATGCCTCATTTCAAGATACTGTGGAGCATTGTGTGGAGTTTTATCAATTGAGCCCTTTATAGCTTTATTTTTTTTAAGATTTTATTCACTTATTTAGGAGAGAAAGAATGAGAGAGAGAAAGAGAGAGAGTGCATAAGAGTGGGGTAGGGTCAGAGAGAGAAGAAGACTCCCTGCTGAGCAGGGAGCCTGATGCAGGACTCCATCCTGGAATGCCAGGATCCTGGCCTGAGCCAAAGGCAGTGGTTTAGCCAACTGAGCCACCCAGGAGCAACCCCCCCCCCCCCCAACCTTATATCTTCTAGTTTCCCAAAGACTCAGTTCTGATTCACAATAACCTTAGACTCACATGTAAAACTCTGCTATTGAATCTGTAGTTTCCTTTCCTTACCTGCTTTCCTTTCAATTTGTTTGTAATGCTTGCACTTTATTTGTTACCCATATGTCTCAACCTGCTCTCTAATATCATCAGTGCATTAAATCCAAACCTTCTTTTAGTCCCCTGAGAATGGAAATTAATCTCATAGAAAGTTCTCTTATCGTTGATAAGTTTTCTGAGGTATTATCTTTTTCCAAGAGCACAGGACAGTGTTTTATATCCCATGAATACATGTTTGCTGTCAAGTGCCTTTCCTTTTTTCACCACCTCCATAAACTAAAAGAAATCTATCCAGACTCTGTGATTGCCAACAAAGAGGGTAGATTGTTCTTGGCCTCACTCACCATGTTGTTGTTCACTGGTACATCCCCAGTCTACATTCTGAATTGAAGTTCGGGTTGATGTGTGCAGCAACTCGCTTCAGTGCTCTGCTATGTTGATGCTTCTACTCAAGCCCTTACCACACCAACATGGCGCATGATACTAAGGGCTGATCAGTGTTCAGCACTACTGGATAAATCTCCCTGCTCTAAAGCCAATTATTACACTTTCTTTATAAGGATTATGTTGCCTGAAATGTTCTGCTTCACTATCTCCTCTTAGTCATTGTCCTGATGTCTTTTGGGAATTACTAGGGATGACTTAGGATAAACACAAGTATGGACAATGTGGTCAAAAGACAAGAGATGAAGTAGGTATCAGACAAAGCTTGTAGAGCCCTGTTATTTATGGGTTAGCATTTTGAACCTTATTCCAAGCTTTAGCAAAGTTATTTTCAAGTGCTTTGAACAGGAAAATTACATAATTTGCATTTTTTAAAAGAGGTCACTTTATGTGATGCTTAGAGAATGAATTCATGGGGTTAAAACATGAAGAATAATTAGGAAATTAGTGTCAATAAAAAATGGTAGCTTGGACTAGCTTGATAGTTCTAAATATAAGTAAATGAGTGTGAGGTTATATCTTTTTTGGTACAACTGACAAGACTTGGTAATTTGTCTGCATGAGTAGTGACTGGAGAGGTAGGTATCATGAATATACCCCAGGTATCCTTCTTGAGGAGGAGATTGTACAGATTTCCATTTACTGATATAGGGAGCAGTAGAATAGGAGTGAGTAGAAATGGAAGAATCAGGAGTTCAATGTAGACATATTGAATTTGAGATTCCTGGAGTTGCTGAGACCTCTTAGCAACATATCACATTGTTAACTACTCCTGCCTGTTTGGACACTTTTCTCCCCCATGTCTGTGTGATACTTAGCCTGGTCCTCCCTCTCTGACCTTAGGCCCCTTTACTAGCCCCTTCTTCTCTATTTGACCTTTAAATATTAGGGTTCTTCAGGTTTGGGTCTGCAACTCTTCCTTTCCATTCCCATGGTTTCAGCTACCGTCTAAAAGCTGATCACTCTCAATGGTTTTTCTTTGGGCTCATAAAAACCTATAGTTTCACTCCAGAAATACATATAATTGGTTATTTGATCTTTCCATTTGAATGTCTCAATTTTATCTGTAGTTATAATCGGAGATTCAAATTACATGAAAATAATTTTTATCTCCATCTTAAATCCTTCCAGATTTGACTTCACTTATGTGAGTTAACTTAGCATTCATATGTTTTTCTATTGTGTGTGTATTAAACTTGATGAAAATAAACCTAATTAATTAAGACTACACAAAAGCTAAAAGAATCCTTTGGCTACTATATTGAATGACTTCCAAAAGTACTTTGACTTCTTTGAAAAAAAAAAAGTGCAATAATTTAGTTTGTGTAGATACCCCCCACATTGATTCTCAACTGAAAATTTAAACACATTTTATTGTGCAGCGATTAGTGATTTAGTGATTATTTATCAGACACCTTGCTAGATGCTGAGGATAATATGATAAATAATGTGAAGAGCCTTGATAAGTAAAATAAGACCTACTAATTTGATGTAGCGATGAAAAGCTCTCACTCAATCATTCAAGGAAGCCACTGGGGGGGTTCTGCAGACTCTTGAGATTCTTTGAGTTGCACTAACAGAAGAGCGGCAGTGGAGAGGGACTCTGGAGACGGTGCAGCTGATAAATGAGGTTTATTTTTCTTCTATTTTCAGTGCTGATTGAATCGTGTTGCCTTTGTCTGTCAGCACTGAATCAAATTGACAGAACAGTTTGTGCTCCATTTGTTTTCTCTTGTTTGACATTGGTGTCTCATTGATTTATCACCTCAAACCCTGACCAGGTCCATTCTACTCTATAACTGCTATTCCTATGAACTGACTTTTTACAAAACAAAACAGTAGCAAAAAAAAAAAAAAAAAAAAAGCTTCATTTTTTTTTTTTTTTTAAATTTAGGTGCAGGCATGGTAGAAGCATTGTTCTCAAAAGAATTCTTAGAAAGCTCTCTTTCTCTCATAAGATGTGGCTTATAAAATACATATAAAACAATGTGTGTGTGTACATACACACACATACACCCACACAAAGGTCTCTAAATTCTCTTTTGCTTCACGACAGATTGTGGAAACAATACTATAGAGCATAAAGAACTGGGTTTTGGAGTCAAGTTTAGGTTTAAATCCTTATTCTGACTTTCTCCTTAGGTGACCTCAGAGAGGGAGTTGAATCTCTTTATCTCTGTTTTCTCATGTATGATGTTGGTTAATAATTGAATGCTCACCATCTTGTTGTGAGGATTAAATGAGACCGTGTGTCTGCCACCTAGTAGGCTACTCACTTTACAGTCCATTTAATTTTTTAAAAGTTCATACTTCCTTAACTTTTTCCTTAATACTCTGAACATATTTTTAGAATTATTTTTAGAAACTATAATTTGGAGCTGATTCTCATTATGGCATTAATGAGTACTTACCTATGATATACATCTTTACACATAATATTATTATTTTTAAACTTTTTTGATCCAGCTTACACTGAGAACACAAGTAGATGGGTAAGAATGAGACAGGAAAGAAATATGACTGTAGGAGTAAATGAATAACTTCTTTGGTAAATGTGATAAATGGTTCATGGCCTTAGATTATATGATTCTATTTCTACCAAGAAAGCTGTGTAAATAGTAGGAGTTTGGTCACAGACACTTTAATTCTACTGGATTGTGTAAAATCAGCATGGTTGGAAATAACAATTTCCTAGTTGGTAGACATCAAGGAAAGACATGGCATGTAAACAAATGGGCAGTCGAGGAAGATGATCACAGGCAATTTCTTAGATTCATAAAGACCTGGGGCAGTGGGTTATGCCAAGGCTGAAAATGGCTTTCAGTAATTGGGAAAGTGCACTTTACCTTCTTGTTGAATGAGTGTTAATGTCTGTGGATAGTTCAGGTTTGGGGGGGGCCTGTGTGATGGGATTTTATTAGTCCCTGGTAGCGTGCTACCTTCTAGATTTAGCTTAAATTCTTTTTCGTGACTTTGTCCTATAAACTCATATCTTCTGTGGCAGGTGTTGCCCTCAAAATTCCAAAAGTTATAGAATTTACATGGAGGTAAGGTAAAGTAAATGTCTGAATTTATTTTAGAGATATGCAGAGGGGTGAGGGGACATCAGGAGTAGGAAATACAGTGGCTTCTGACTTTCAGTTGGAATATGGATTGGCTATTTCTTAAAAGAGAGAGTGCTTTTGGGGTAATCACTGTACGTTTTTAGAAGGCATATATTACAAGCTCATCTTTTCAGAATCAAAGATCAGGATTCTATCCTGTGTTCCAAGAATGTGATATATATATGATAATCATGATGAATGAACAAACTGGGAGATTTTGTTAAAACACCTGGGTTGTTATGGCAATTTCCAATGTCTTCTCTAAGCAGAAATATGGAGGATATTACTGACTACCTTAGTAAGACTAAATAGAAGGTCAGACCAAGTCTGTCTTATCATAAAAAGTGAAAAGTTGCAGAAATATAAATTTTACAGGGGATGAATTAAGTGATATTAATGTGAATATGATGTGATATTGACAACTTTGATTTATTTTGATACTCAAATAAATGCATTAAGTATTAGTCTTTTCCATCCCCATCATTGTAATGATTATAATTCATTAAATTTCTGGATACAAGTGAGATGGTTGGGAGTGATGAATGCATCCTTGATTGGAATATTATAATGATCAAACTGTCCTTCTTGCCTCCGACTCTATTCTTTTCCATTTTAGTCTTTGCTCACCACAACCAGCTTTATCTTTTTATCTTTTTACGGCTGTCAACAATCTTTCTCCTTACAAAACTTTCATGGTTTCTCTATGAATGCATGCAGAATAATTCTTGGCATTAAATGCTCTTCTCTCAGGTATGCCCACATTTCCTCTTGGCATTTGCTCCAAATTACTCAAGATCCATTATGCCTTCTCCATCTTAACTACAAATGATCCCACCCCTTTCTGTCTTCTGCTAGTCCTATTTTTTATTGCTGGTGTTATTAATTGTGCTTTAGATACCAGTACTAGCTTAGCCACTTACCATATAATTTTGAAATGCTACTTAACCTCTTTGGGCTTTAGTTGCTTTATCTATGAAGCAAAGAAATTGGAGTAGAATCAAATTAACACTTAGTGCTAATGGTCTTGACAACTCTGCCATTAGCTGACAGAGATAATATGTAAATAAATGAGCTTGATTTTTCCATAAAAGTTTATTTATGAAAAAAGACAGTGGGCCAGATTTAGTCTGTGAACCATAACCTGGAGTATATTATAATCTCTGAGTCTCCTTTAAGTACTGAGATTTTATGAGAAGATAAGCTATTTCTATTCCTAACATCAAAGGACTGAAGTTTTCCCTTACAGTATGTCTTTATAAGATACTAAACAAACTGAGGGTTTTGGAGGGAGTGGCAGTGGGGGGTGGGGTGAAGCTGGTGCTGGGTATTAAGGAGGGCACGTATTGCATGGAGCACTGGGTGTGGTGAATAAACAATAAGTTTTGGAACACTGTAAATAAATAAAATTAAATTAAATTACCCCCCCCAAAAGATACCACCTTAGTTAATTGTCATTGGTGACGATAGAAATTTTTTTTTTAAGATTTTTTATTTATTTATTTATTTATTTGACAGACAGAGATCACAAGTAGGCAGAGAAGCAGTTAGAGAGAGAGGAGGAAGCAGGCTCCCTGCTGAGCAGAGAGCCCGACACAGGGCTAGATCCCAGGACCCTGGGATCATGACCTGAGCCCAAGGCAGAGGCTTTAACCGAGGCGCCCTGGTGACAATGGAAATTTTCGATCTTGTACTCCTTCTCCCAAGTACATTTCACATGATTATGAATATCTTAACATATATTCTGTCAATATAGCAAATGTAGAGGGTTCATTTTCTCAGTTCCACAACTGATCATTCTGACCAGAGCATACCTGGGCACAACTGTTTTATCATTTTCTTCCATACTTCTTATTATAGGTCAAATTCCATGTGGTATTATACTTACAATATTTTTGTTTTCTGAAATATTAGGGTGGGGTAGGATAAGCAATATATCAGCAACTCAGTAAATTGTGTTGTTGGATGAGTAATTAATATTAGGAGCACACATAGTCATTTTTGACATTTTCATACACACAAAAAAATTGATCTTTCACAAATCTTCATAGTTTCTCCAAACTATGACAAAATTGGTAGCCCCTTGGCAGAACATATCAATAAGAGTACCTGATCTTAAGCTGAGTAAAACCTGACTTGATTTACATTTTGCTTCAGTGGAAAACGAAGGGAGATGGAGAATGCCCTCATTTTATTTTGCTTTCCCCTGCAGTCTCTTTTCTTTTATCTTTGATCTAGTCTTAATTAGCACCTTCTAGAGCTCTCTATCCTATTCAACACTGCCACACTCACTAGGCCTGAGCATTTTTTGAATGAAGTTAACTGAGTGTCTCTGGGAGAACATTCATAAGGCAACAAAAGCCTGCTTATCTTTGCCTCATTCTTGCTGCACTAATCTTTTAAATCTTTGTGTGAAGGGAGCTGAGAGTCTATCTGCAATCTCACCTTTAAAAGCAAAATCCTATATCCAGAGTACTCCTATCACTTTAATTGGCTTGAGGCTCATCTGGTGATTTCTTTATACCTATATCCTATCTGACTTTCATTTCCTTAGTAAGGGCTACAGTTCCACATCAGGCTCTTATATATTGGTTCCCTGTTTTCCTCCTAAATTTCCTGTTCAAGGCTGAACTGCACAAGATTTCTTTACATGTCCACTGTTGATAAACTTAATTTTTTATCTATGTGGATTTATATTCACTAATACAGAATTGGTGTGCCCATAAAAGATGAGTTTGAATTCCTATCATTAGTCTATTAGGTACATCCTGGGATCCTAGAAGTGGTAAATTGTCAGGCACATTGAAAAATTATGGTCTAGATGATTCTGCACCAGTATATTACACCTACCATCGATATAAAATAAAATTCCCCCCCCCTTGTAACTCCAGATTCTTAGATGAATGTGAGATATGCTTTAAAGAACTTGATTCTTAAGCAAATGTGATCTTGACATGTGAGTTAGGAGATGATTATTCTCTTCACAGAGGAATTCCTCAAACTTTAGAAAGGCTCTTTCACAGTTTCTTTTAATAATCAGCTTTCCTTGGTTCTTACAGTATTTTACCTGTTAGAAACCCTGAAAAGTAATGAATTTAAAGGTTAATACACAGAACCATTATCAGTAGAGAGAGCTCAAGAGTAGATGAAGCCACTCTGTAATTACAGTCTTAGGCAATAATACATCAACCTGATCGCCAGGAACATATTTCTGAGTAATGTGAGGTACACTACAAATAACACCACCGTGGAGGAACCTAATCTTTCAACTTTAAAATCCTAGGGTTAACCTTGACTCTTTTTTTCTCCCTTTGTACTTGGCTAACAAATTCCATCACGTTTTTAAAAAAAGTTTTGATTAAAATTCCAGTTAGTTAACATACAGTGTAATATTATTTACAGGTGTACAATTTAGTGATTCAACACTTCCATACATCACCCAGGGCTCATCACCAGCAAGTGTGCTTCTTCATCTCCATCACCTGTTTCACCCATCCCCCCACCACCCCTCTGCTAACCATTAGTCTCTTCTCCATGGCTAAGAGTCTGTTTCTTGGTTTCCCTCTTTTTTTGCCTATGATCATTTGTTTTGTTTCTTAAATTCCACATATGAGTGGAATTGTATGGTTTTTGTCTTTCTTTGACCAACTTATTTCGCTTAACATAATACCCTCCATCAATTTTATCTCCAAACTAGCTCTCAAATCTGTGTCCTCCTATTCATTCAATTCACTTACTGCTAGTAGAGTTCAATTCCTTTGCTCAACAAATATGTTTAGGGTTGACTATGAATGTCTTAGTCACTATTCTAGGTGTTGGAGATAGATGTGTTAAAAGAATAAACAAGATTTCCTTTCTGGGTCTTACATTCTTTTTTCTTTTTAATTTAATTAAAAAAATTTTTTTTAATTTCATTTCTTTTCAGCATAACAGAATTCATAGTTTTACAACACACCCAGTGCTCCATGCAATGCGTGCCCTCCATAATTAATACCCATCACCTGGCTCCCCCAACCTCCCACCCCCCGCCCCTTCAAAACCCTCAGGTGGTTTTTCAGAGTCCATAGTCTCTCATGGTTCATCTCCCCCCCAATTTCCCTCAACTCCCTTCTCCTCTCCATCTCCCCATGTCCTCCGTGTTATTTGTTATGCTCCGCAAATAAGTGAAACCATATGATAATTGACTCTCTCTGCTTGATTTATGTCACTCAGCATAATCTCTTCCAGTCCCGTCCATGTTGCTACAAAAGTTGGGTATTCATCCTTTCTGATGGAGGCATAATACTCCATAGTGTATATGGTCTTACATTCTTATTCAGAATTACATTATTTCTTGCTTTGATGACTAACATTTATCTCATGCTTTTAATCTCCTTCTCCTGGAATCTCTTTCTCAATCTAACACCTGAGTTTTCTCTCTGAAAGACTATCTGGATCATGGCATTACCATATTTGAATGACTCTTTATCACCAACTTTCAAAGTGCCAAGTCTGGTGCCTATGAGTGCTCGTTACGGCCTGATCTCAATCTGCTTTTCTAACTTGATTTCCTGCTACTCCCTTCACTGTTCTGGAATCCCACAGGACCAAGTACTGGTCTTAGAATAGGCTTAGAATAAGATGAAGTTTCACCAGCTCTCTTGTGATTTTGCACTTACTTATTGTGCTTAAAATTCTACACTTTCATTCGTCCCTACGAATTTCTACTTAATTCTGTGAAGGGAGTCGTCTTTGCCCTCTGCAGACAGTTAATTTCTTTGTCTGTAACCCATAGAAATGTTTAAAACTTGCTTTTATAAAAGTAGCAATTGTAGATTCAAATTATTTCTTGGGGGGCTTCTTATTATTTTTATACTTGTTTATCTTTCATTTCACTCCCATTAGATGTATTTCTCACTCACTACAGCACACTATCCATTCTCAGGCATCCTCAGGGAATGTGGTGCAGTGGCTGCCCAGATTTTCCAAAACTGCTTTTTCCCAGGTGTCACTAAATTTTAAGAGAAAAGAAGTATTAATGGGTCTTAAATAATTTAAATACTTTAATCATTCTCATTAAATTGTCGGCTTCTTGAAGGCAAAAGATATCTTCTTTGTACTAAACAACAGTTTTCTGAATAAAGGCTGAAATAAGTGGATGAATTACACAGAAATTCTGTGCTTTTTTCTTTTTTTGAAAGAGATATTTAGAGGAATATAAAGATAACCTAAAGAAAGTCATATGTTCAGTTGTCTCTTATTTACCGTATCTAATGTGACCACCATTGAATATATGCACCTCCAGTACAGAATCAACCAAAACTAAGGGAGAAACAACAGTAGCACTTAACGATTTAAAATCCTGTGCAAAGTAGTTACTTGGTTCTAATAATTTTGGTATCTAGAAATAGCTTAAAATATGCTTTTCATAATTCTAGTATTGATTAGCACAGTTATCTGAAAAGAAAGCATCCTTTTTACAGAGGACATCCATCAAGATATGTATACCCTTAGCAATACAAAATGTTATATCATTCTTGAATGGGTTTTGATGCTTTATCCTGTAGAATTGATGGTGTCTCCAGAGAAAGACTATTGATATTATGCAAAAGAGTAGTATTTCCAGAACTACCTAAAAGAGGGCATATGAGACCAGTCCAGAAGGAAGGGCTTAAAGGATCACATGCTTGAAGTGAGAGATGTAAACATAGACTCAGCATAGGGAACCCTCAGTTCTCAGGCCTTCTCAGGGAATGTGGTATGAGAGCTGCCCAGATATTTCCAATACCAGCATTTTCCCAGGTGTCATGAAATTTTGAGATAAAATAAGTATTGATATATCTTAAAAATTGAAACAATTTAACTTAATGAGGCAGAAAAAAATTCAAAATAACAATATAAAGTTCATATGAAAAGAATTTCTTGAAGCAAGAAAAGCCACTATCAAGGTCTTTCAAACTTGTGATCCTGTTGTATCATTTGTTTCAAATTAGTAGGGTTAAGGAAACAGTCTCAGCAGAATACAGTTATGGTCCTGGTCTAGCTAAAGAAATGTTTACAAATAGTCCTTAAAATGAAGATGTATAAGTGAGTGAAAAAAAAGTGTAAATAGTTATGTTTAGAGTATATATGAATGTAATGAAGATCCTTATGTCCCCAAGGACAGCCATTGATTTACAAGAGGATATTTGTAAAAATATATACCTGTTTCTAGAATTTTCAGCCTACTGGTAAAAAGGCAAGTCAAAGTCTAGTACTTTAGGAATGAATATATATATATATATATATATATATATATATATATACACACATTTAGGAATGAATATATATATATATTATGAAAGGCATATATATATGCCTTTCATAGATAAAGAGGAACTCTCTCCCATAGTGAGCAATATAAGTAGTCTTCTTGTTTTGTACCAGTTAAACTTTATTTTTGCTTGGATAAAGGTTTTAATTACATGAATTTACTATGATACCAGTGGAAAATCACCTAGGGCAAAGTGATTTTTTTTCCAGTCTCTCAGAAAGCATGGGATATTGAGAAAACAACCCGCAGGTTTATTTCTCTGCAATACCCCACTGTGACTCCATGGGCTGATTACCATCATAGAAACTGTCTAAAAATGATACAGGTGAAAAAAGATAAAGGAAATTTGCAGTGCCAACATTAGATCCTGTGATGAATGGACCTTGCTTGTCATCTGACATAGAGGCTATAACATAGGGAACTGAACAATAGTTTCCTTGGTGAAGTGTGATATCTTCTTTTTATCTGAATTTCATGTCAAGGTTAGTATTCTTTGTTTATAATTTTCTTTCACAAACATGCAAGTCTTTGAAACTTTCAGCCTCAGTGGACTTATTTTCTTTTTCCTCTCTCACCTCTATTTGAAGACTTGTTTTGTTTTTCTGTCCACTTTGAGAATATTTGTAATAATCTGAATGCTGCCATTCTTTCTAGGTTAGATATGTGCTTTCATAAAGGCATCTTAAAGTTACAATGAACAGTGCTGTTTCCTGAAACTTAGAGAAACTCTAGAAAGTTGATAGATTTACAAAATAAGTATTATTGCTATCTATTGTATAATTGAAAATATTATTTAGATAATCCTATCAAAATGTATGGAGCATATGAAAAAATTGTACAATGGTAAAAATGATAGTTTGTATTTCTTAGATGTCTTCAAATTAGTTTATTTTACTTTTAATTTACTTGCTAATACAAGAATAAGACAAATGACTACATTCTGAAGTCTCTTCTCCTTTGTGAGAAAATGTTCTGTTTCCTTAAATTTAGTCTCTGATCTGTTGGTAATAGAATTATGTACAGTCATTGTTTTGCTACATCTGAACCTTGTATGTGATTGTGGATCTTCATGCCCCCAAACAGTGTCTCAGTATTTCTGAGAGTGCCTAGGGGTATCTGAAAAGCACTTAACAGTAAATGCAATACTCAACTCCTGGTTTATTTTCCTTGTTTGTCTTTTCTGTTCCCTCTGTTCAATTCTCCTTCATCTTCCCATGCACCTTCCTTGGTGAGCTGGAACCCAAGAAACTAGAAAGATCTTACAAAAGGGGAAGAAACTTGGTATTACTCTCTATTTGAGTGTCATTAGTGGGTTTTATGCAATATAGAGTTTTTAGAGAAGTAGCTCTGTGAGGTATATGTTATAAGTCTGGCCTTTTCCTGTGGTCTAAACTTAGCTAAGTCCAGTGTGGATAGATGTGAGTGACAGAGAACTATCCTCTCAGTTGCTCCTCCTGTCTTTTGACCTCAGCTTAGTTGCTGGATCAAGCTTGTCCAGTCTGGATACTCTTTTTTGATTAGGCATTCTTTCTTAGGAGGCTCATTAGCGCCGCAAGCAAAACTACCCTGAACTTCTCAAGTATTTTGTGGAATCTCAGATAAAGAATTCCTCTCCTGCCTGTTTTAAGTTGAATGTTTCCTTAGATACTTCTGATTGCTCTTGTATTTTATACAAATAGCTAAAGTAACTAGTAGCTGGACCACCTGAAAGGAAATTTTATTGAAGTAAAAGCTTTTTGAACTTGTTATAAGAGTCATGATAAATGAGTAGAAAATGAACAACTCAAGGTTTTATTTTATTTTATTAAGATTTATTTATTTATTTATTTGACAGAGATCACAGTAGGTGGAGAGATAGGCAGAGAGAGAGGAGGTAGCAGGCTCCCCACTGAGCAGAGAGCCCGATGCAGGGCTCGATCCCAGAACCCTGGGATCATGACCTGAGCTGAAGGCAGAGGCTTTAACCCACTGAGCTACCCAGGTGCCCCAGCAGCTCAAGGTTTTAAATATGACATACTACTTGAAGTACATAATGACTTTGAAGATTTGGGGGCCCTTATTGTAAGCAGTAATTTTTGTCAATGGTGATAATAGTATTTTATAGAAAAGTTACAAGGATATAAATATAATTATAAAACTACAGAATGGTTTTCAAAATTAAACTTGCTTGAACTTACACATTAAGCTGCCCAGAATATTTGAAACTTTAGAGTTTTCTAGTCTACTATTCCTGTGTGTAGCAGAAAACCAAGAGAGAGATGGGAAGCACTGCAATCACCACTCTTAGCCTCTGCCAGGAAAAGGAGAAAGAAATGTTGCTTTTTCAGGGTTATCCCATCTTCCACATCATTTTTTCTTCTCTCCCCATTGTGCCAAAGGATCTATATGGATTAATATATTTTCTTGAATGCCCCCAAGATCTCTACCATAAACCTGCCTTCTTTAGGCAATATCTCTGTTCTGTGGTGCCATCATTTTATCCTATATCCTTCTAAGAACAGCTTTCGAGAAAATGGAAATGTTGAAAATATTTGAATGAATTTGTACAACTTCCAGTAATGTTTTTTTTTCCCCCCACCCAAAGAATGTTTGTTATACAGGGGGATTGGGATTAGTGGGGTGATATGTGGGCAGAATTGTTTTCTCACAATCCATCACAGCATGTGAAAATGGTAGTCCTTATGCTTTCTCTACATAAAACTGTTGCTGTTCAGGAGACACTGCAGTTTGAGACTGGATATTTATAAGATGAAGAAGTACATAGGATTTAGAGTCTGGGCTCAACATCTCCCACTTTATGTTCTTAGACAAGGCTTGTTATTTTATTAGTAAATAGAACATGTTATTAACATCTCCCTTACTGGGTTTAGTCAAGAGAAAACACGAGATATTGTAAGTTTGGATTCTTTATGGATTGTTATATGCTACATTGAAAATGAACAAGTTGTAGGAGTAAAAGATTTGGTTTGCATACATACATACATGTGTAAACAGAAATCTCACATTAGACACATATCCATTTTTTCAGATAATATATACATATACATATTTTCTCATAAATTCTTTTATCTATGATTGTTATCTATATTTATATTATTGTTATCTTGTGTTGGAGATTTTTAGTTTACACCATATAGGGTAGAGTTTCAGAGGGCTAGATGTAAAGAGGGGAGGCATTGTTAAGTACTTTAAAACCTCCATACCTCAGTTGCCCTAGAATTTATCTTCTTTGATAAACAAATTTGATTTTAAGCCATTTGGACATAAATAAGTATATTCTGAGCAAGTAAATAACATTATGGTCAAAAAGAAAGCTGCACAGGCACATTTTTGTAGGGCCGTGATGACAATTCCATAGTAAGCCAAGATTGGGCCATAACGAAAAAAAAAAGATAAAATTCTGATAATAATTTATATTTTATCAAGGTGCAAATCAAACATTTTTAACCATGCCAGTATTTTATTTTATTATTTGTAGATGGGGCACACTAAAAGGAGCACAAGGACAGAAAGAAAAATTCTGGGTATGTAACTCTTTCCAGCTGACTTTCTACTGTGAAGTGAGTATTTTAGAATCATCTGAGTCTCTACTTCCTGATTTGTATTAGTCCTGTCCTAAGTCATTGTAATATTGTTTGTAATAATGGTATTTTGTCCAGCAGAAAAATCATTATAATCATTTATATTATAGTAATTATTTTTCTCTATTCCTTTTATTTCAAATTATAAATGAAGAATCAGTATTTTTTTTTTCAAAGCGAGAATCAACAGGAAAACATTTTGTTATCAGCTATATTAATGGTTAAACTTTTCCCATATGGCAATTTTCTGTTTTTACATTTTTTTTTTGCTATGGATGATGGCTTATATTCAACAATACTTGTTCACTGAGGGAGTAAATAACATTGTGTGCATTCAGGAAAAAATTAGTCAAGTCACTAAAATAGTTTTCATTTTACATATAAATTAATATTTTGGTTTAATTAAATATGAAATCTTTAATTAGTACTACTGTTTTGCAAAGAATTATGAAGGGTCTGAGATGTTATCCCACTTGAATTAAGGAATTGGGTCAGAAGAAAAGAGTATTTAACTGATGCTCACATCCAAATCAACAGCCACATGTCACCACATAAGTCCTCACACTTTAGTCTCACAATGATAAAAGGCAACAAACTTTTTTCATACAGGTAGCACTTGATATCTCATAAACCTCATAAACCGAGAACAGTTGATTTTCTCCAACTATCTGTATAGGAGACAGGCAACCTCCTTCTTTCTTGCAAGGAGAGAAAAAAAAATTCCATTAAGATGGGATGGATAGGGTCTTGTGTTCTTATCCTTACCCTCAGGAATATAAATATGTCTTTCCAAGGGCCAGATAAATACAGATAATGTCTCTAAATGTTGAACTCAATCCTTTTTAACATATAAATGCCAAGGCAAATAATGTTCCAGTATTCCTGGCACCATGGGCTTAATTTAGGACCTTGTCTGGTCTCTGACTCTTTGGCCCTCTTGGGGAGATAAGAGAAGTTTTATTATCCTTTTGGATCAAATCAGTTAATTAGACAAATGGCTATAGATCTAATTCTCATTGAATGTGAAGATAAAATATTTTTGGCAGAAGTGAAAGCAAATATTCTCTATCTCTATAGCATATACACTTTTTGTGTGTCAGGGGATTAGAATTTTTTGCAAGGGCACTGAGAAGTTCAGAGAAGATTTATTTGGCCACAATTATATATGAGTGTTTAAAAATATTTACAAGTAGGCCTACAATATAGTAAATTACAATTAAAAAATGGATGACTTCCATTACTAAGTAAAATGTAACACATAACAATAAGTCATATATTCAACTAAATAAGTTGAAAATAACATCAGAATTAATTTTCCAAACTCATATTTTTAAAGAAATGAGAAACCTGAATCTTGAGAAGACTTTCTTCCTATGAACATTTGGCAGGGTTGGGCACAAGCTGATTATATTTGAATATGCAGAGAGAGAGAGAGAGAGAGACCTCTAAGAAAAAGAGAATCCTGCTGTATTAGAATTTAGAGGAACCTGAAACACAGCCATTTTTTCCTATGGAATGCTTACTGAGTGCTTGAACAGCCCTCACCCTTGAACAGGGTGAGTAACTGAGAAGAGCAGTGAAAGGAAGTCTGCAGTCTTGAAGAACCTATGGAAGGAGTTGCATTACAAGATACCCTGATGGGGTGCCTGGTTGCTTCAATCAGTTAAGCATCTGCCTATGGCTTGGGTAATGATCTCAGGGTCATGGGATTGAGCCCCATGTCAGGCTCTCTGCTTGGCTGGGAGTCTGCTTCTCTTTCTCTCTCTCAAATAAATAAATAAATTATTAAAAAAAAAAAAGAAAATAGGCTGAAACACACACATAATAGGCATTGCCCCCCCCCCCCCAGTATTTTAAATCAGGTGTGGACTGAGCTTAACAAAAGCTTATCTCCAGCCCTGACTCAATTTAGTTTCTGCACAAACTGAGGTGATTAGTCCCTCACTGTATTTCTTTAGCAGAAGAAAGGGCTAAACTTCTTAGGAAAATAATACCAAGGTCAATCTCTATATTTATTAGGACAACATATCAAGCATACATTTAAAAATTAGAAGACACGTAAAGCAAACAAATGTGACCAGTAACTAAGGGAAAAACTATGAATAGAAGCAATAGATAGTAGTTTAGACATAGGCTTTTAAATAACCATTGTAAGAAACATTTTAAAAATATGGGTGAAAGATGGAGAATTTTAACGAAGGATTTAAATATATTTAAAATATGAATCATTGAATTTGTGAGTGTGATGTTTTGAAAGTAAGAACTCACTGCATAAGTTAAATAGCAAACAGAATTAGTGGTCTTAAATAAAATTTAATAAAATATATCCAACTTGTACTATACAGAGAAAAATGTAATGAAAAAAAAACAAAATCAAATACAGAACAATGTGAATAAAAAAAATCAAATGGTAGGACACAATTAAATGGTTTAACATAAATGTAATTTTATTCTCAGAAGGATTAAGAGAGAGAGAGAGAATGAACCATAATCAATACTTAAAAACATGATGTCCAATAGTTTTCCAAAACTGAAGGACATAAATCCAAAGATTCAGAAAGCTCAATAAACTCCATGAAGGAGAAATCCTCCAGGAATTTCATAATCAAATAGCTGAAAATTAAAGATAAACAAGAAAAATTTTAAAGCAGCCAGAGCTTTTAAAAGGATAGGTTTCTTTCAGAAAAAAGTAGTATTAAATAATGGGTGGCTAGGGACAGGTAGTCTTTAATAAATGATGTTGAAAATACTGGATATTTACATGCAAAAGAATGAAAATTGGACTGATATTTCATACCACCTACAAAAATTAACTCAAAATGGATTACAGATTTAAATGTAAGACCTGAAACTGTGGAGCTCCGAGAAGAAAACAGGGAAAACACTCCTTAACATTGATCTTTGCAGTGACTTCTGGGATATGTCACCAAAAGCACAAGTGACAAAAAAATAAACAAGTGAGACTACATCAAACTAAAAAGCTTCCACATAGTAAGGCAAAAATAAAAACAAAATTAACAAATAAAAGTCAACCTATGGAATGGAGAAAATATTTATAAATCATATTTCTGATAAAGGCTTAATATCCAAAATGTTTAAGGCACTTCTACAGCTCAGTAGTAAGAAAACAAATAATGAGATTAAAGAATGAGCAAAGAATCTGAATAGACTTATCTTCAAGGAAGACATTAAAAATGGCCAACAGGTACATGAAAAAAATGTTCAATAGCACTAGTCATTAGGGAAATGTAAGTCAAGGCCACAAGGAGATATCACCTCACCCTTGTTAGACTGGTCATTATCAACAAAACAAAAGATAATAAATGCTGGGAAGGATATGGAGGAAAGGAAACCCTTGTTCATTGTTGGCAGAATTATAAAGTGGTACAGCCACTATAGAGGACATTATGAAGGATCCTCAAAACATTAAAAACAGAACTACCATGTGATCCAGAAATTCCATTTCTGGGAATATATGCAAAGGAAATGAAACACTAACTTGAAAAGATATCAGCACCCTCATTTTCATAGCAGCATTATTTATAATAGTTAATATATGGAACTAGGTGTCCATAAACCAATCAATGGATAAAAAAAAATAGTGATATATATGTGTAATGGGATATTATTCAGCCAGAAAAAAAGAGGAAATCTTGCCATTTCCAACAACATAGATGGACCTTGAGGGTGTTATGCTAAGTGAAATAAAGTCCCACAAAGAAAGACAAATACTATAGGATCTCACTTATATGTAGTAACCGAAACAAACCAACCCCCAGATTCATAGAAAAAGAGATCAGATTTGTGATTAATAGAGGAAGGGTTTGAGGGCGATGAGAGTAGGAGAGAAGTGGCAAAGGTACAAACTTCAGTGATAAGATAAATAAGGGCTAGAGATATAATTTACAGTATATATAATATACACTGTAGGCAACAGTGCTGGATGATATGTATGAATGTTGTCAAGAAAGTAAATTCTAAACATTCTTATCAGGAAATTTTTGGTCTTTTTTTTTTTCTTTTTCTCTTTATTTCACCTATATGAGGTGATTGATGCTAACTAAACTTATTGTGGTAATCATTTCACAATCTGTGTAAGTCAAATCATTATACTGTATACCTTAAACTTATACACTGATGGATGTCAGCTATATATCAATACAACTGGAAAAAATATTTTATTAACAAAAGAGGGGCGCCTGGGTAGCTCAGTTGGTTAAACGACTGCCTTTGGCTCAGGTCATGATCCCGGAGTCCTGGGATCGAGTCCCACGTTGGGCTCCCTGCTTGGCAGGGAGTCTGCTTCTCCCTCTGACCTCTCCCCTTTCATTCTCTCTCTCTCTCTCTCTCAAATAAATAAATAAATAAATAAATCTTTAAAAAAACCAAAAGAATAGAGGAATAGACTGATATCACAAAATAAATAATCTGGATTTAAACACAGGATATGATTACTTGTTTTACAACAAAGAAACCTCTGAATTTCAATTGAGAAAAGAGAATCTTTATAATAAACAGTTTTAGATCAAGGTTAGCAGGGGTTTTGTTTTGTTTTGTCTTGTTTTTGTTTTTCTTGTAAATGGCTAGGTAACAAATATTTTACATTTTGGAGATCACAAAAAGTCTCTGTTACATACTCTGTTTTAGTTGTTTCACAACTCTTTAAGGAAAAAAAAAATCAAAACAAGACAAAACAAAAAACACTCAACTCATGATCTGTACCAAACATTACGGACCAGATTTGCCCATGAGCCATAGTTTGCCAATGCCTTAGCTATATAGCAATTTTCTATTCATGCAGAACAACAAAACAAAACAAAACTGAAACTTCACCCCCTAACTCACAAAATAAATACAAAATTAATTTGAAGTGGAGCATAGACAGAAGTATGATTGCAAAATAATAAAACCTCTAAAAGAAAACTTGGAAAGCAAATATGTTAATAATATCAATTAAGCAAAGCTTTCTTAAACTGTACAGAAAATTAATAAACTGTATAAGAAAAATGATCAGATTACTTTAAAGTATAAACTGTCGGAAGACAGAATTATGTGATAGAAAGGGTAAAACAAACTGAGAGAAGATTAGCTATCTGTTTATCTTCTATCATCTATCTGGCAAGGACTCATATGTAGAATATATAAAATTTTTACAAATATACGGGAAGAAATAAAAAATAAATAACACATCAATAACAATACTAGGCAACAGATTTTAATACTTACTTCACGGAAGAGGAAATCCAAATGGCAAGCCAACATACAAAAAGGTATTCAACGTGACTAGCTGTCCAGCAAATGCCAGTTAAAACCATAGTAAGATAATATCACACATTTGCTAGCTTGGCTTAAATTAAAAGTATTGATATTAACAATTATGGGTCAGGATATGGAGTAACTAGAACTTTTTCATTCTACTATTAAATGTGTAGATGGTACAACAACTTATGTTCATTGTGTTTATCAGCAGAAGAATGGATAAACAAATTGTGGTACAGTTATATAAAAATACAGAGAAATTAAAAATAACAAATTAGTTATATATGCTATAACATATACATTTATTTATTGAATAAAAGAATGCATTACTGCTTTATTAAAAATATCAATTCCAGAAAGAACTGATGGTAGATAGAAAGGTAGATATTGACAGAGAGGGAACATTCCAGACCTTTTAGAATTCTAGAAGTAGTTTTTATCTTGATCTACATGGAACTTACATAGGCATGAACCTCACAAACATGTATAAACTCACTAAACTGTGCACTTATTATTAATATGCTAAACATCTCAAAGAAGATTTAAAAATCTTTAGAAATTTAAATCTTTAGAAAATTCCTTTCCTACATTTTTACCCATTCTCTTATAATTAAATTTTTAAAAATTCAGGCATTTGGAAGAAACAACAAAAAATTAGTGAAGGGATAGAAGAAATAACAGTAGGAAGAATAAGATTAATGAACAAAACACATATTCTAGGTATATTTTATTAGGGCTGGTTTACTAAGTACTACTCTTTATAATTTATAACATTGTCTTTTTTTGCAGACTTGTGGGGTTACTTCTCATTAGTACACAAATTTTCACTTGCTTGTAAAAGTTCATGTAGTCTTCTGATTTTACCAAAGTCTAATAATGAAATGTGGGTAGTAATAATTCTCAGACCCACAAAAGAGAATAGGTATAGTACTACATATCATAGTTACAAGAATTTAAAAATATTATTTTTGACAGTTCATCTTAAGTTATGACTTTATTTGACTTCTTATCTTTGAAAGTATATATATTGGAACCAAATAAAAAGTTTAGAAATTGGTATTCAGTTTAGGTCATTGTTGCTAAAACACACTTTGTTTCTGGCTCATTTCTAGATAATTTAAGGCCATTCTATCTTTGAAATGGTAAGTTGAAGTCAGAATTGTAGACACAGTTTTGAAAGTGCTCCTTTATGATGTTAGGACTGATTAGGAAAACAAAGAGTCAATATAAAAAGAAGTAAATTATGACATCTACATAAATTATATATGGAATAAAAGCATAGAGTTTGGTATGTGATCAAAGTTAAGTTGTTATCAATATAAAATAGACATATATATATAAGATATATATATGAAAATTTTTGCTGTATATATATATATATTATATTAAGTATATATTTTTCTATGTAAGTATATAGCAAAAGCCTATAATAGATTCACAGAAGTTAAAATGAAAGGAATTAAAGCACACCACTATGGAAAATCATCACCCATAAGAAAGATGACAAAGAAACAGGGAACTACATAACAGCCAGAGACTATTAAGATAACATTAGTAAGCTTTTACTTATCAATAATTTAAATGTAAGTAACTAAATTCTCTAATCAAAAAGCATAGAGTGGCTGAATGGATTAAAAAACAAGACCCAACTATATGCTGCTTACAAGAAACTCATTTCAGCTTTAAGGACACATATAAGCTCAAAGTGAAGGGAGGAGAGAGATATTGCATACAAATGGAAAACATAGAGGAGCAGGGGTTGTTATATGAGACAAAATAGATTTTAAGTTAAAAAATTGTGGAGAAAAGAGGGTCTTTACAATGAAAAGGAGATCAATTCATCAAGAGGATATAAGCTATGCACCCAACATTGGAGATCCCAAATAAATCAAGCAAATATTGACTGATCTGAAGAGAGAAATAGACAATACGATAACATTAGAACACTTCAGTATTCCACTATGAACAATGGACAGATTACTCAAGACAGAGATTCAATAAGGAAACCCTGGATTTTAACTATACGTTAGACCAAATGGACTAACAGACACATACTGAACATTCTACCCAAAAGCAACATAAAGCACATTCTTCTCAAGCCCATACAGAACATTCTCTAGAGTGGATGATATATTAAGTCACAAAACATTAGCAAATGTAAGATTGGAATCATACCAAGTCCCTTTTTTTTTAAGATTTTTATTTATTTGAGAGAAAGATAGTGACAGAGCAAGAGAGAATATGAGCAGGTAGGAGAGGGAGAAGCAGGCTCCCCACCTACCAGGGAGGCCAATTCAGGACTTGATCCCAGGACCCTGGGATCATGACCTGAGCTGAAAGCAGATGCTTAACTGGCTGAGCCACCCAGCCACCCCCCCAAGTATATTTTCTGACCACAATTATATGGAACTAGTAATCAATCAACAAGAAGAAAATGAAATTCACAGATGTGTGGAAATTATTCTGAAAAACACACACACACACACATTTCTGAAAAAAAATCAATGGATCAAAGAAGCATTCAAAAGGGAAATTAATAAGTATCTTGAAATAAAAATGAAAGAGAGCATATTAAAACCTATGGAATGCAGCAAAAACAGTTATAAGAAGAAATGTTACAGCATTAAATACATACATTAAGAAAGAGGAGTAATCACAAATAATTTTATACCTCAGTCAGCTAGCAAAAGGAAAACAAATTAAACCTAAAGTTAGTAGAAGGGAGAAAAAAATATACATCAGAGTAGCAATAAATGAAAAGGAGGCCAGAAAATCAATATAAAATATCAACAAAACTAAGAGGTGTGTGTGTATGTGTATGTGTGGTGTGAGTGTGTGTGTGTGCGTGTGTGTGTGTGTTTTAAAAGATAAATAAAGCTGACAAATTAGGTAGGTTATGAGAAAGGAGAGAAGATGGAAATAATTAAAAATCAGAAATGCAGGAGACATCACAATGAATATAAAGGATCGCAATAGACTGCTATGAACACCTATATGCCAACAAACTGGATAACCTAGAAAAAATGGATAAATTCATGGAAGCACACAACCTACTAATACTGAATTATTAAGAAACAGGAAATCTGAACAGACCAATAAGGAGTGAAAAGATTGTATCAGTATTAAAAACCTCCCAACAAAGGAAAGCACAAAACCAGATGGTTTTACTGCTGAATTCTACCTAATATTTAAATAAAAATTAACACCAGTTCTAGCGGATTTTGGTACAGTCTTTTGGGTTCTCTGTATAGAGTACCATGTAATCTGCAAATAGTGAAAGTTTGACTTCTCCCCTGCTGATTTGGATGAATTTTATTTATTTTTGTTGTCTGATCGCTGAAGGTAAGACTTCTAGTACTATGTTACATGACAGGGGTAAGAGTGGACAGCCCTGTCTTGTTTCTGATTGTAGAGGGAAAGCACTCAATTTTTCCCCATTAAAGATGATATTAGCTGTGGGTTTTTCATATATGGTCTTTATGAGGTTGAGGTATGTTCTCTCTATTCCTGCTTTGTTGAGGATTGTTATCAAGAATGGATGTTGTACTTTGTCAAATGCTTTTTTTTTTTGCATCTATTGAGAGGATCATATGTTTCTTATCCTTTCCCTATCGATGTAGTATATCACATTGATTTGTGAATAGTGAACCACTCTTGCAACATAGGAATGAATTTCCCTTAATCATGGTGGAAGTTTTTTTAATGTATTGTTGGATTCAGTTTTTTAGTGTTTTATTGAGAATTTTTGCATCTGTGTTCAACAGGGATATTGGCCTGAATTTCCTTTTTATTGGAGTCTTTATCTGGTTTTGGTATCAGGGTAATGTTGGCTTCATAGAATGAATTGGGAAGTTTTCCTTCCGTTTCTTTTTTCCTTTTTTCTTTTTCTTTCTTTCTTTCTTTTTTTGGAATAGTTTGAGAAGGATAGGTATTAACTCTTCTTTAAATGTTTGGTAGAATTTGCCTGTGAAGCCATCTGGCCCTGGATTTTTGTTTGTCAAGAATTATTTGATTACTGATTCAATTTCTTTGCTGGTTATTGGTCTTTTCAAATTTTCTGTTTCTTCCCATTTCAGTTTTGGTAGTTCATATGAAAGATTCCACCAAAAAACTGCTAGAAATGATAAACAAATTCAGGAAGTTTCAGGATACAAAATCAATGTACAGAAACTTGTTGCATTTCTATACACCAATAATGAAGCAGCAGGAAGAAAAATTAAGGAATCAATCTCATTTATAATTGTACTAAAAATAGTAAGATACCCAGGAATAAACCTATCCAAACAGGTGAAAGATATGTACTCTGAAAACTTATAAAACACTGATGAAAGAAATTGAAGATCACAAAAAGAAATGGAAAAACATTCCCTGTTCATGGGTTAGAAGAATAAAAGTGTTAAAATGCCTAGGGACGCCTGGGTGGCTCAGTTGGTTGGGCGGCTGCCTTCGACTCAGGTCATGATCCCAGCTCCTTGCTCGGCGGGGAGCCTGCTTCTCCCTCTGCCTGTGCCTGTCACTGTCTGCCTGTGCTCGCTCGCTCTCTCTCCCTCTCTCTCTGACAAATAAATAAATTAAAAAAAAAAAAAGAATATCAATCCTACTACACCCCTCATCTGTTCAAAATCCTCCAACAACACACACTTCACCACAATCTTTATTAAAAAAAAATGCCTATACTACCCAAAACAATCTACACATTTAGTGCAATCCCTACCAAAATACCACCAGCATTTTTCACAGAGCTTGAATAAACAATCCTCAAATTTGTATGGAATCATAAAAGACCCTGAATAGCCAAAGCAACCTTGAAAAAGAAAGCAAAGCTGGAGATGTAACAATTCTGGACTTCAAGTTATACTACTAAGCGGTAGGGATCAAAACAGTATGGTACTGGCACAAAAGTAGACACATAGATAAATAGAACAGAACAGAAAACATAGAAATGGGGGTGCCTGGGTGGCTCAGTGGGTTAAAGCCTCTGCCTTCGGCTCAGGTCATGGTCCCAGGGTCCTGGGATTGAGCCCCACATTGGGCTCTCTGCTCGGCAGGGAGCCTGTTTCCTCCTCTCTCTCTGCCTGCCTCTCTGCCTACTTGTGATCTCTCTCTGTCAAATAAATAAATAAAAATCTTAAAAAAAAAGAAAAAGAAAACACAGAAATGAACCCACGATTATGTGGTAAACTAATCTTCAACAAAGGAGGAAAGAATATTCAATAGAAGAAAGATGGCCTCTTCAAAAAATGGTGTTGGGAAAACTGGACAGCCACATGCAGAAGAATGAAACTAGACCAGTTTCTTACACCACACATAAAAATAAATTCAAAATGGATGAAAGACCTAAGTGTGAGGCTGAAACCATAAAACTCAGAGAGAACACAGGCACCTCTTTACATCAATTGTAGCAACTTCTTTCTAGATAGGCATTAGAAGGGAAGGGAAGGGAAGCAAAAGCAAAAATAAACTATTGGGACTTCATCAAAATAAAAAGCTTCTGGATAGCAAAGGAAGTAATTAACATAACTAAAAGGTAACCTATGGAATGGGAGAAGATATTTGCAAATGACATATCTGATAAAGGGTTAGTGTCCAAAATATATAAGGAACTTAAAAACTCAACACCCCAAAAATGAATAATCCAATTAAAAAATGGGTAGAAGACATGAATAGACATTCTTCCAAAGAAAGCATGCAGATGGTCAACAGACACATGAAAAGATGCTCATCATCACTCATCATCAGGGAAATGCAAATCAAAACTACTATGAAATATCACCTCACACTTGTCAGAATGGATAAAATCAGCAACACAAGAAACAACAGGTCTTAGTGAGGTTGTGGAGAGAGGGACCCTCTTGTACTGTTGATGGGAATGCAAACTTGTCCTGCCACTCTGGGAAACAGTATAAAGTTTCCTCAAAAAGTTAAAAATAAAACTACCCTATGATCCAGCAATTATATTACAAGGTTTTTACCCAAAGAGTACAAAAAAATACTAATGCAGAGGGATACATGCAACCCAATGTTTATAGCAGCATTACCTACAGTTGCCAAATTATGTAAACAGTCCAAGTGTCCATAGACTGATGCATGGATAAAGAAGACATGTATATATATATATACATATATATATATATATATATGTTACATTACATTATTATTCAGCAATTAAAAAGAAAAATCTTGCCATTTGCAATGATATGGATGGAGCTAGAGAGTAATTGTGCTAAGTGAAATAAGTCATTCAGAGAAAGAAAAATACCATTTCATTCATGTGTGGAATTTAAGAAACAAAACAAATGAGCAAAGGGTAAATAAAAAGAAAGAAGGAGACAAACCAAGAAATAGACTCTTAACTATAGAGAGCAAACTATGGGTATCAGAAGGGGAGTGGGTGGGAAGATGGATGAAATAGGTAATGGGGATTAAGGAGTGCACTTTTGTGATGAACACCAGCTTTTCTATGAAATTGTTGAATCACTTTATTTTATACCTGAAACTAATATTACACTGTATGTTAACTAAATGGAATTTCATCAAACAATGAAAAATTGGGCACCTGGGTGGCTCAGTGGGTTAAGCCACTGCCTTCGGCTCAGGTCATGATCTCAGGGTCCTGGGATTGAGTCCCACATTGGGCTCTCTGCTCAGCAGGGAGCCTGCTTCCCTCTCTCTCTCTCTGCCTGCCTCTCTGTCTACTGTGATCTCTCTCTGTCAAATAAATAAAATCTTTAAAAAAATAACATTAAAAAATTAACGCCAAATCCTTCTCAAACTTTTCCAAAAATTTGAAGAGGAGGGAACACTCCCAAATGCATTTCACAAGCCTGGCATTACCCTGATATGAAAACCAGAAAAGGATATTAGAAGAAAAGAAAAATCCCCAATGAATAAATATTCAAAAATTTCCAAAAAATACTAGCAAACTGAATTCAACTGTACACTAAAATAGTCATAATCATGATCAAAAGGATTTATGCCTGGCAACATAGAGACATGAATAGAGACATGAATATGTCTCATTAATACAATGAGACATAAAAATTATACGATCATCTCAATAAAGGCAAAGCATTCAACAAAATTCAACATCTCTTAGTGGTTAAAAACTCTCAAGAATTGAGTTTATAAGGAGTATGCCTCAGCATAATAAAGGTAATATACGACAAAAAGTAAACATCATATTCCATTTATCAGTGAAAGACTGAAAGATATGCCTCTGAGATCAGGAATAAAATAAGAGGTGCCTCCTCATAGTACTGGAAGTCCTAGAGCAATTAGACAAGAGAAAGAAACAAAAGGCATCCAAATCAGAATGGAAGAAGTAAACTGTCTCTGTTTGCAGATGATATGATTATATATATATATATATATATATATATATATATACCTTAAGACTCCACCAAAAATCTATTAGAATGAATAACAAAGTGGCAAGATAAAATCAACCACAAAATTCAGTTAGTTTCTTTCTTTCTTTCTTTCTTTCTTTCTTCCTTTCTTTTGTCTTTCTTTCTTTAGAGTGTGTGCATGAGCAGGGGTATGGGAAGAGGAGGCTCAGAGAGAGAGGGAGAGAGAGAGAGAGAATCCTAAGCAGGCTCCATGCCCAGTGTGGAGCTCAATCTCACAACATGAACTGAGCTGAGATCATGACCTGAGCTGAAATCAAGAGTTGGATGGTTAATGGACTGAACCACCCAGTTATGATAAGTTGCATTTCTATACATGATTGGTAAACCATTTGAAAAAAATAATTCATTTATAATACAATAAAAATGTGTACTTAGTATAAATGTAACAAGGATGTGAAAGGTCTGTATAATAAAAATTAGAAGAAATTGATAAAAGAAATTGAAGAAGACACAAACAAATGGAGTGATATCCCATGTTCATGGATCAGAAAAATGTCCATACTACCCAAAACCATCTATAAATTTGATAGATCCCTATCAAAATTCCAATGGCAATTTTCACAAAAGTGAAAAATATCCTAAAATTTGTGTAGAGACACAAGAGACCCTAAGCAGCCAAAGTAATCCTGAGAAAGAACAAATCTAGAGACATCACAATTCCTGATTTCAAATTTTATTACAAAGTTATAATAATCAGAACAGTGTTACTGGTATAAAAATAGACACACAGATGAATAGAACAGGATCGAAAGCCCAGAAGTAAACCCACTTATATATAATCAACTAATATTTGACAAAGGAGCCAAGAAGAAGCAGTGGAAAAAGGATAGTCTTTTCAATGACTGGTGTTGAGAAAACTGTTCAACCATATGCAGAAGAATGGAATTGGTTTTCTATCTTACACCAGTCACAAAAAATTAAGTAAAAATGGATTAAAGACTTAAATGTAAGCCCAGATTGCAAATTGCAAAGATACAGGAAGAAAACACAGGACAAAATCTCCTTGACATTGATCTTTGCAAATATTATTTGGGTATGGCACTAAAGATGCAAGACAAAAGCAAAAATCAACAAGTGGAACTACACCACTCTAAAAGGCTTCTGCCTAGCAAAACAATCAGCAAAATAAAAAGGCCACCACCAGAAGGGGAGAAAATATTTACAAACCATCTATCTGATAAGGGATTAAAATCCAAAATATATAAGGAACCTATGCAGCTCAATAGCAAAACCACACATAATCCTATTTAAAAATGGGCAATTGCCATGAATAGACATCCCTCCTCCCCCTGAAAATAATACAAATGGCCAATAGTTACATGAAAATGTGCTTAATATTATTAACCATCGGGGAAATGTAAATCAAAACCACAGTGAAATATTAATTCACACCTGTTTGCATGGCTAACGTCAAAAAGGCAGGAGAAAACAAGTGTTGGTGAGGATGTAGAGAAAAGGGAATCCTAGTGCACTGCTGGTGGGAATGCAAACTGGTGCACCCACTGTGGAAAACAGTATGGGGACTCCTCAGAAAATTAAAAATAGAACTACCATTGATTTAGCAATTTCATGTCTGGTTATATATCCTTCAGGGCTGTTTCTGTTACATTTACTTGTGGTCAACTAGCTCCTTTATGGCCTTCATGATATTCTTATGTACTCCATTAATATTTTTGCTACCCACTGCCCAAAGACTTATTCACTCAAGCTCTAAACCCCAGGGGACATTCTGAACCTAGTCTAACTTTCTAATCATCCTCATATTTTAAAATTAAAAATAAGTCCATTTCTATGAAGCCAGCATTATGCTGATCCCCAAACCATACAAAGACCCCATCAAAAAGGAGAATTTCAGACCAATATCCCTGATGAATATGGATGCCAAGATTCTCAACAAGATCCTACTTAATAGAATCCAACAGTACATTAAAAAGATTATCCACCGTGACCAGGTGGGATTCATCCCTGGGATGCAAGGGTGGTCCAACATTAACAAATCAATCAATATGATAGAACAAATCAATAAGAGAAGAGAGAAGAAACACATGGTCCTCTCAACTGATGCAGAAAAAGCATTTGACAAAATACAGCACACGTTCCTGATTAAAGCTCTTCAAAGTATAGGGATAGAGGGAAAATTCCCCAACTTCATAAAATCTATCTGTGAAAAACCCACAGCAAATATCATTCTCAATGGGAAAAGCTTACATCCTTCTCTTTGAGATCAGGAACATGACAAGGATGCTCACTCTCGCCACTGTTGTTCAACATAGTACTAGAAGTCCTAGCAACAACAATCAGACAATAAAAAGAAATAAAAGTATTCAAATTGGCAAAGAAGAAGTCAAACTCTCTTTTTGCAGATGACATGATACTTTATATGGAAAAACCAAAAGACTCCACCCCCAAACTACTAGAACTCATATAACAATTCAGTAATGTAGCAGGGTAAAAAATCAATGCACAGAAATCAGTTGCTTTCTTATACACTAACTCACTAAAATATAGAAAGGGAAATTAGAGAATCAATTTCATTTACTATAGTACCAAAACCCATAAGATACCTTGGAATAAACCTAATCAAAGAGGTAAAGGATCTGTACTCAAGGAACTATAGAACACTCATGAAAGAAAATGAAGACACAAAAAGATGGAAAAGCATTCCATGCTCATGGATTGTTAAATGTTAAAAGCATGGTTGTTAAAATGTCTATACTGCCTAGAGCAATCTATACTTTCAATGCCATCCCGATCAAAATTCCACCAGCATTTTTCAAACTGCTGGAACAAACAATCCTAAAATTTGTATGGAACCAGAAAAGACCCCATAATGCTAAGGAAAAGTTGAAAAAGAAAAACAAAACTGGGGGCATCATGTTGCCTGATTTCAAGTTTTACTACAAAGCTATGATCACCAAGACAGTATGATACTGGCACAAAAATGGGCTCATAGACCAGTGGGACAGAGTAGAGAGCCCAGATAGGGACCCGCAACTCTATGGTCAAATAATTTTCAACAAAGCAGGAAAAAATATACAGTGGGAAAAAGACAGTCTCTTCAATAAATGGTACTGGGAAAATTGGACAGCTATGTATAGAAGAATGAAACTTGACCATTCTCTTACACCATACACAGAGATAAACTCAAAATGGGTAAATGACCTCAATGTGAGGCAGGAATCTATCAAAATCATAGAGGAGAACACAGGCAGTAACCTCTTCAACACTGGCCACAGCAACTTATTTCAAGACATGTCTCCAAAGGCAAAGGAAACAAAAGCAAAAATGAACTTTTGGGACTTCATCAAGATCAAGAGCTTCTGCACAGCAAAGGAAACAGTCAACAAAACAAAGAGGCAACCCATGAAATGGGAGGAGGTATTTGCAAATGACACTGCAGACAAAGGGCTGATATCCAAGATCTATACAGAACTCCTCAAACTCAACACTCATAAAACAGATAATCATGTCAAAAAATTGGCAGAAGACATGAACAGACACTTCTCCAAAGAAGACATACAAATGGCTAGCAGACATGAAAAAAATGTTCATCATCATTAGCCATCAGGGAGATTCAAATCAAAACCACATTGAGATACTACCTTACATCAGATAGATAGCCAAAATTAACAAGACAGAAAACAAGAAGTGTTGGAGAGGATGTGGAGAAAGGGACCCCTCTTATACTGTTGGCGGGAATGCAAGTTGATAAAGCCACTTTGGAAAATGGTGTAAAGATTCCTTAAGAAATTAAAAATAGAACTACCCTATGACCCTGCAATTGCACTACTGGGTATTTACCCCAAAGATACAGATGTATTGTAAAGAAGGGCCATATGTCCCCCAATGTTCATAGCAGCAATGGCCACAATCACCAAACTGTGGAAAGAGCCAAGACGCTGTTCAACAGATGAATGGGTAAAGAAAATATGCTCCATATATACAATGGAATATTACACAGCCATCAGAAAGGATGAATACCCAACTCTTGTATCAACATGGAGAGGACTGGAGGAGATTATTCTGAGTGAAACAAGTCAAGCAGATAAAGTCAGTTATCATATGGCTTCACTTACTTATAGAGCATAAGGATAACATGGAGGACAATAGGAGAAGGAAAGGAAAAGTGAATTGGGGGAAATTAGAGGAGGAGATGAAGCATGAGAGACTGTGGACTCTGAGAAACAAACAGAGGGTTTTGGAAGGGAGGAGAGTCGGGGGATGGGTGAGCCTGATGGGTATTAAGGAGGGCATGTATTGCATGGGGCACTGGGTGTGCTACATAAACAATAAATCTTGGAACACTGAAAAGGTAAAATTAAATAAGTAAGTAAATAAATAAAATTATATTAAAAATAAAATAGAAAGAAAATGTTTAATTCTTACTGAATTTATTCTGGATATTTCTCAAATACTTTCCCTATTTCTTTTCCTAGTTTCCCTGTCCCCATTAAGACATCTGACTCAATTATTACAAATTTACTAGCTAGTCTCCCTGAATCTTGTGTTTACCCTCTTAAATCCAGCCTTTTCAGTTCACACAGAGTAATGTAATCAAAATATAAATTTGTCCACCCTGCTCTCCTGCTGGAAGCTACTCAAGAACTTGTCATCATTTTCACCATTATTTTCTCAGTATGTATTTCCTTAACTTCCTTTCAGCCTCATAACCTACCAACCTGTCTCTGTTTTATGATCTAATTATTATAATTTCATTGCTTCATTTCAGTGTTTCATGCTGTTCCATCCTTTGCTGTTTATGTTTTTACTGTTTTCTTTTACCTGAATTTCTTTTCCCCTGTTTTATCTGGTTAATTTATTCCCAGGCTTTAATATGCACCCTATGTGGCACCTCTTCCATGACAACTTTCCTGAACCACGAGATGCCCCTCAACTGTCTTCAGTAGCTCCCCATGCATAGTTTTACCTTAGTCCTTGGCTTACATTTTTTGTCCTTCATTAGATCATTATCTCTCTGAATAATGGATTTCCTGTTACATCCCTGAACAGAGGAACATGGATATTATCTATCTGTGTTCCTCTGGTGCCTAGCACAGAGCAAGTCATATGGGAGACCCTATAATTGCAGCTTGTGTATCATCTTTTGATGTGGTATTTCAAACTCTCACAAATATACTGTCATTTAAAAAAATATTTTATTTATTTATTTGACAGAAAGAGAGACAGCAAGAGAGGCAAAACAAGCAGCGGCAGTTGGAGAGGGAGAAGCAGACTTTCCACTGAGCAGGGAGACTGATGTGGGGCTAGATCCCAGGACTCTGGGATCAGGAACTGAGCCAAAGGCAGATGCTTAATGACTGGGCTACCCAGAAACCCCTATATTTCCATTGTATGGTTGGGAACAGAGAGGTTTTATACAAATTCTGGTTATTGTGAACTTGAGTATGCATGCATATTAGTGTAATTGATAAATAATATGACTTTTATTCATATTTAGAAAATATTTAGGATCTTAAAGTTATGATCTATAATAAATTAAAAGCATCTAAAGCTACATGTTAGTTCCCTGTGTTTTTTACAGTCAGAATTAAATATCCAGCTATGCTACTCAGCTTTTCTTATTTTCTTTTTTTCCCCTACAGATTGCTGCCAATTCCTGGGGAAAGTCATGGGGAGAGAATGGCTATTTCAGGATTCTTCGAGGAGTAAATGAATCTGACATTGAAAAGTTGATTATTGCAGCCTGGGGCCATCTGACAAGTTCAGATGAACCATAACATATCATTAAATTTCCATAAGGCCATGCATTTAAGTAACCCCTTAAATTGAAATTAAGCAATGTGAGGTTCTCTGTGACAGTGGGATCTTTGCCTCTTCACCTTGTTATTATAATGTGACTGTTTTCTTGTTTCACCCCAGGCTCCATGCTTCTGCTTCATTTATATCACTGAGCATATAAAAACACAAAAAGAGGATAGCAGAACAGCTAAATGCCTTTAAAGTTCTCTGGTTGTCTTTCTTTTTCTTTCATAATAACATCCTTTTTGACTTTGATAGTTCACAAAAAGTGTGACAGCACTTATCTTAAAAATTCATGGCATTCCTTTGTAGAAATGAGGCAGTTTCTGTCTTTAACCAATGAGTATTTCAGACAAAAAACAGAAACAAAAACAACAAGCAAATAACAGAACAATGGAAACCCCAATTTACCATCTTCATGATTTTTTTCAAAGAATGTTGTCTTAATTCGTGTCTTGCTTTTGATTTGCCAAAAACAATGGAAATAGATTATTAATTATTCTCTCAATAAGCTAACATTTGTTTCTTTTCATTTGTCTTAATCTAACTTGCCATCTGAACTCAAAAGGAAAGTAACTCTCCACAGGAAATAACTATTCGTTATGGTAGTTTACTCTTTGTACTGTGTAATGGCCTGTGCTGTAAAGAAGACGGTATCTGGGAGGGAAAATTTCCCACCACCTCTCTTGGTTCTTTTGCCCAGTCTAATAATTATATTAACATATTTACAGGAGAAAAACAAATATTTAATATATTTTAATATGTTTATTAAAATATATTAACATATTTATTTAATGTATTTATATATTTTAATATATTTTCTATGGGTACAGGTGCCCCATAGAAAAAATGAGACTCAAACAAAGGACTGAAACAGGCATCTTTTATAAGTCCTAGACAAAGGAACAATACATTTGTGAAGAAATGACAAGACAAAGAAACCCAGGTTTGGGTACTAATAGGTGAGAAAGTAAGTAGAGTTTGTTTACATAGCTTTCTCAGCCCTGAATACCCTATCTCTGGTGCTAATGACATCTCTCTATCTTCTGGTTCTGGGAGGGTACTTTTCTTTTTTTCTTTTTTCTTTTTTTTTAAGACTTTATTTATTTGACAGACAGAGATCTCCAGTACACAGAGCAGAGGCAGGCAGAGAGAGAGGGGGAAGCAGGTTCCCTGCTGAGCAGAGAGCCTGATGCAGGGCTCGATCCTAGGACCCTGAGATCATGACCTGAGCCGAAGGCAACGGCTTAACCCACTGAGCCACCCAGGTGCCCTGGAGGGCACTTTTCACACAGGATATTTATTTCCTTTTTTTAGGGGGACAAAGAGGATTGTCAGAGTATCATTGTACTGGCTATTCTCAAGTAACTTTAATTCAAAGTGATCAATATGTCAAAGTGGCATATGCTGGGGCAGCCTGCCCTGAACCCTATCACTGGTAAGTAATGGAAAAGTTTCGAGGCTAACAAACAATGGAAGTACAGTCTTCACACACACACACACACACACACACACTACCCTTATTTTTGGAATCCAGTACACTTTGTGTAAAGTCTATTAAAACCAGTTGCAAAGCTGTATTTGAAAAGATAGCATATTTACTCCCCAAAACAGCCACCTGATGCCATGAGTCAGAAAGAATAAATAGACTTTTATCACAACCATTTCACAGTTCAGTACTTGAGATTCTAAAATGTAAACTAAATTGGCACTAATTTGCATCTAATTTTTATTTTAGTTCTTTATAGTTAGAAAAACAAAAATAGCATCATTGTAATTGTTGGGAAAGGATATAATCTTTTTTTTTAAGATTTTATTTATTTATTTGACAGAGATCACAAGTAGGCAGAGAGGCAGGTAGAGAGAGAGAAGGGGAAGCAGGCTCCCCGCAGAGCAGAGAGCCTGATGCTGGGCTCGATCCCAGAACCCCGAGATCATGACCTGAACCGAAGGCAGAGGCTTTAACCCACTGAGCCACCCAGGTGCCCCAGGATATAATCTCTTAATAATTCACTGACATCTTAAATGGCAAACTAACAAATGAAAAAGCAAAGCTGATCAGTAAGTGAGCATGGCCGATTATAATTACAATGGTGGGAAATCTGTGGCCTCCAATTTCTAGGCACCGTGTCATCAGAATTTTCATTGTGGAACTTTTCTATGCCTTTGTGCCCAAAGGTGCCCTGATTAGATAAACCAGACAAGCTGCAAATGTAAGGAAGCTGAGCACAAAAAGGTGAGTGTAGCTGCAGTTCCTTTCTCCATTAATCACTGCAACTTCATCAGAAGCAGCATCTCCTCACTTGGTTCTGCCCTAGATTATACCCACAGGGCTGATTCACCTTGGCCAAAGTTCCCCCATAGGACTGAGAAATAATTTGATTTGTTCCAACGTGGACTCCCCTAGAAACAGCCTCTGAGATGAAGGTTTGAGTGCACAGTTTGAGCAGTGAAGAGAACACTGAAGAGAGTGTGTAGTGAGGTAGTCACTGAAGGCAGACAACAGAGGCTGCATTACGAAGCAAATTGGTACCACAGGCAATGTGTTCTTATCCCACTAGTGACAGTTCATATATTCCTCAGATAAATGTCACCCATGAAGGATGTGTGTTAGTTCAGGATTGCTCCAGAGGGCCATGAATTTCCTGTTGGTCTGGTCTGGCAGGTTGTAGTGTCAAGAAAAAACCCACAGGCAAAGAAAGGCAGGTTCTGGGAGTTGGATGTCAGGCTGATGTCCACTGACATTGCACAGGTGAGGTGATGTGTCTCTGTCACAGATGTTAACATATTTTTAACACATTCCTTAGATGCTAAAGACTAAGAAAATAATACATGATAATGCACTAAAATGGCAGACGACTAACCTCACTCTTAAAAGCATTTATGATTGCTG
This sequence comes from Mellivora capensis, assembly GCA_004024625.1. Taxonomy (NCBI): domain Eukaryota; kingdom Metazoa; phylum Chordata; class Mammalia; order Carnivora; family Mustelidae; genus Mellivora; species Mellivora capensis. Next base: position 17,470 of record PISX010014108.1, on the reverse strand, counting down.
CCTATATTCTCCATTAGGATTTTGATGGATTCCTGCCTCACATTTAGGTCTTTCATCCTCAAAATAAAAATTTTGAGTTTATTTTTGTGTATGGTGTAAGAAAGTGGTCTAGTTTAATTCTTCTGTATGTTGCTGTCTAATTTTCCCAACACCATTTCCCAACACCTCCCCATTTGTTGAGGAGACAGTCTTTTTTCCATTGGATATTCTTTTCTCCTTTGTCAAAGATTAGTTGATCATAGCATTGAGGGTCCATTTCTGGGCTCTCTGTTCTGTTCTGTTGATCTGTGAATCTCTTTTAGTGCTAGTACCGTACGATCTTGATGATTACAGCTTTGAAAAATAGCTTGAAGTCTGAAATTATGATGCCTCCAACTTTGGTTTTCTTTTCAAAATTACTTTGGCTATTTGGGGTCTTTTCTGGTTCTATAGAAATTTTAAGATTGTTTGTTCTAGCTCTGTGAAAAATGATGATGATATTTTGATAGGGATTGCATTGAAATGTGTAGATTGCTTTGGGTAGAACAGACATTTTAACAATATCTACTCTTTCAAAAAAATCCATGAGCATGAAAGTTTTTCCATTTCTTTGTGTCTTCCTCAATTTCTTTCATAAGTATTCTATAGTTTTCTGAGTACAGATCCTTAACCTCTTTGGTTAGGTTTATTCCTAGATGTCTTATGGTTTTTGGTGCAATTGTAAATGGGATCAATTTCTTGATTTCTTTTTCTTCTGTTTCAATGTTAGTGTATAGAAATGCCACTGACTTCTTTGCATTGTTTTTGATACCCTGCCATTTTGCTGAGTTCTTGTACTAGTTCTAGGAATTTTTTGGTGGAGTCTCATGGGTTTTCTACACAGAGTAGCACATCCTCTGTGAAGAGTAAAAGTTTGATTTCTTCTTTGCCAATTTGGATGCCTTTTATTTTTTTGTTGTTATTGATTGCTGAGGGTAACTCTTCTAGTACTATGTTGGACAATAGTGGTGAGTGGACGTCCCTGTCATGTTCCTCCCTGTAGAGGAAAAGCTCTCAATTTTTCCCCACTGAGGGTGATATTCACTGTCGGTCTTTTGTATATGGTCTTTATGATGTTGAAGTATGTTCCAGGTATCTCTACTTTGTTGAGAGTTTTTATCAAGAAAGGATGCTATATTTTGTCAAATGCTTTTTCTGCATCTATTGAGATAATCATATGGTTCTTGTCCTTTCTCCTATTAGTATGGTGTATCACATTGATTGGTTTGTGGATTTTGAATCACCTCTGCAGCCCAGGTGAATAATCCTTTTAGTGTACTGTTGGATCCTATTAGCTAGTGTCTTAGTGATCATTTTTCCCTCCATGTTCAAATGGTTCAAAGGGGCACATGAACCCCAATGTTTATAGGAATAATGTCCACAATAACCAAAATATGAAGAGAGTCTAGATGTTCATCAACAAATGAATGGATAAGGAAAATATGATATTATATATATATATCACTATTCTATATATGTATGATATATGTAATAGAATATTACTCAGCCATCAAAAAATGAAATCTTTACATTTGCAACAACATGGATGGAACTAGAGGGTATTATGCTAAGCAAAATAAGTCAGTTAGAGAAAGACAAATACCATATGATTTCACTCCTATATGGAATTTAAGAAACAAAACAGATGAACATAGGGGAAGGTAAGAAAATTTAAATAAGAAAAACAGAGAGGGAAACAAACCATAAGAGACTCTTAACTTTAGGAAACAAACTGAGGGTTGCTGGAGGGGAGGTAAGTGGGGAATGAGGTTATTGGGTGATGTGCATTAAGGAGGGCACTTGATGTAATGAGCACTGGGTGTATATGCAACTGATGAATCACTAAATTCTACTCCTGAAACTAATAATAGAGTATATATTAACTAAATTAAACTTAAATAAAATGGAAAAAAGGAAAGAATAAAAACACATATAGGATTGAGTTGATAGACTCTTGTCCTTTTTATGTAGATGGATAAACGTTTTTGGAATTGATTTTTACACTGTGGTTTGTGAATCTAGAGTGTAGGCCTAGATTGTGTTGTTTTAAAATCTGCTACCTTTCGAAGGACCCTAACTGGTAAGGAAGCTAACCCCAGAGATTTGAAGAAAGAAGGAAAATGCCTTAATTGTAAGCCCCATAGGAATATACATGATATATTTGTCCAGTAATAAGACTACGACCTAAAAAATATATGAAGGTTAGTTGGGACAGAAATATACTAATGAGAGAGGGAAAATACTATTCTCGAGGTTTGCTGAGACAGTGTCTTTCTTTGAATAAAGTTGCTTCTCATTTTTACAACATTATTTTTTCATTTTTTTAAAAGAGAGAGAGAGAGAGAGGGAACACAAGCAAGTGGAGTGGGAGAGGGAGAGCAGGCTTCCCGCTGCGCAGGGAGCCTCAGCGGGGCTCCATCCCAGGACCCTGAGATCATGACCTGAGCCGAAGGTAGATGCTTAATGACTGAACCCCCCAGGCACTCCCTCATTTTTACAACTTTAAAGAGCATGTTTGGCTATCTTAATTATCCAAAGTTCCTGAATCAACCTTTAGAAAATAGTGGTTGGCATATTCTTTCATCAGCTCTAGGGACTATTTGCAGAATTGATTGGATTGATGACTGAATGATTTCTCCTGCACTGCAGTTCTCTTGGCCCGCAGGTGTGCCCTACTCACCTCAGCTTGACTGAGCAATGAGAAAGACCACACAGTTGGTGCATATGTATTTAAAGTTCTAGTCTCTATTTGTATATTTGGGGTCTTATTATTTTGTGTTAAGAGTATACAAGGGAAGGGACATCTGGATGGATCTGTTGGTTAACCATTTGACTTGTGTTTTCAATTCATCTCATGATCTCAGGGTCATGAGATCCAGTTTCACATTGGGCTGTATGCTCAGGCAGAATCTGATTGAGGTTCTTTCCACCTCCCTTTGTCCCTTTCCTCTTTCTGTTTCTCTCTAAAGTAAATAAAATCTTAAAAAAGAAGAAAAAAATATAGCGGAGATATGAGGTAAACATTGTCCATAACCCATCCAGGACCCTGTATCTCAGATTGGAAAATACTGTGAGCACCAAAACCTGGTTTTCTTACTCTCCAATCAGAAGTTTGTGCCATTTATATATATTTCATGGGTTCCAGTCTAAACTGGTTACTGTGTATAATTTTTCCTTGGAAAAAGAGGAGATAGTCCCAATGTAGTACATTGAATTAAAGTTTTCCCCCTCTACTCAGTTGAATAATGCTTCTTTCTTCATGTGTCATTAGGAAATGTACTTCAGAAATAAGTGGGAAAGATTTTGAAGATAGATCTCATGTCTTGTCCTGTTTTACTGTATTTGAATATTACCTCATTCTGTTGTAAACAATGAAAAAAGTCTTCCCCCCAGGTTTCTAAAATGGATATTCACAAATTGTCTTAAAATGCATAAAATGGAATTAAATTTGTTAATTGGTATTCAACTGAAAAGAAGGGAAACCTCTATAAGTGTCTCCAACAGAAGGAATATAGTGAAAGGAGTTGGTTGCATGGGTAATGGAGGAGCAGAGAAGGCAACAGGATCATGAAGCATTCCAGGATGAGCAACAGTGGGAAGTCACCATCATACCCTGAAGGAACAAATTCAAGAGGTACACTACTGGAATCTAGGGGCTGGTGTTTTCCTGAGGGTAACTAGAAACATGACTAGCCTGTGTGATAAAAGGGGGACTCATGAAAAAAAAAACAAAACATTGTTTACCAGTTTGCCACTTGAGGCAGAGAGAAAGGGACATGAACACTGAGGTGTAGCCCTCCTTCATGCCTTCCAAACTGTCATCATGGGCTCTCATTGACTGATCCTGATGAAAGACAACTGATTTGGGAGGTTATGACATTAAGCTAGCAGGGTGAGTGCTCATCCTTTACCAGGTGCAGTGGAGAATAGACTAAGGGCAGGGGATAAATAAGAAGATAAATATGGAAAATACATTTTTGGTTCATCCCATATAGATATAGGGAATTAAGATTACATAAGGGAACAGTTTCTCACTGATTGATTAGCTCATGGACTCAATTCCTCGGTTAATACATGGGTCCTAAGTACTACAATGCTTGGTCTTTCATGTCTTATAAACATGTCTTGTTACATGTCTTGTTGTTAACCTCAACCTCTAGGGAATATATTCTATTCTAGGTAGGGAAAAATTCTTTCCCATGTTCTTCACAGTAGTTTCTGGGGACTTTGTATGTTGCTTTGACACCATTGCCTATCAAAAGTATTGTGATAATCTGAGCTCAAGACATTTATTTATCTTTGGGAAGAAGTTGATCCCACTTTCCAAAGGGGGAAAAAAAATGGAGGGAAAAGTGAGTATCATCTCCCAAACTGCTGTTTTATAAATCTGTCAGGTACCACTGTCTGAGAAAGGGAACTTTCTATAGGACACACAGACATCCCTGCCCAGAAAAGTCAATGAAGGCAGAAAAGAAAAAAAAAAAATCCATCTAACGCTGCCAAGAATGGGTAATTGAATGAAGGGGAAAATATTCTCCATCTTCATCAATGGACAGTATTGTATCATTTTGCTAATATCTTAAGGAGCTAATTAAAAAGTCATTGACAGGTAAGTCCAATAGAGTGCAATGTCTCCTTAGACACCACCAGTAAGAGTCTCATTATTTAGAAAAAGAGTGGCTGGCAATACATTTTCCTCTAACATCTGTCCCCTCTCTGTAACTATCACCCCTGTAAAAACAAGCTGTTTGATTCTGTGTTTCTTCTGAGTTTATAAGGGGAACAAGTGTCTAGTCCCATAGAATTTAAGATATATCTTGTATTATATCAATCGTTGTAGAGATTCATGGTTCGTAGTCAGACCACTAACAAAGCACTACCCAGATACAGTCCTCGCTCACCTTGGCCAGGTCTTCTTCAGCGGTGATCAATAAGTACAATTACTTACAGACTCTTTTCTCCTAAAAATCCCCATGAAATCACACATTATCCATTCAGTATTTATTATATGCCTACAAGGTGCTAGCTACTATGTGAGAGATTAGGTAGATCGAGGAGGACTCAAGATAGACAGTCCTGCCCTGTCTTATCTCACAAATTACCCTTTTGTAAAAGGAATTTTGTCAGACACTGACCTAGATACAGTTTCAAATAATAAGTTCCATAATCAGCTTTTAGTGAGAAGTTGGTATACCCTAACCTCTGACTATTAATATAGTGGGAACATTTACCTTTGGCTACAAACCAGCTTTGGTGCCACTCTCAGAATGCAGCCTTAGGCTGGATGTACCTTAGGTCTGAGCCAGTCTGAAAAGTCTTATGACAGTGCGCTAGTATGTAGAGTCAAGGACTGTGGGGGTATTAATACCATTAAACTATGTAAGAGATCTGTGCTTCATTGAATTGTGTTTTAAGGAAAGCCCAAGATTCCAGGGTCCTTATAGCAAGTATCTCCTAAACGTAACCAGTGAAGGACAAATGTTATCATCTGTGAGGTATACATCACAAGAAGGTTGTGAATGTCCAACATATGTACTCAGCCTCATTTGATAATATGGTGCAGAACACTGAGTCAAACCAACTTAAGCCAGAAAGGAATGACATTGACCTATGAAATAGGGGTGATTAAGAGGCGGAGCTGGCTTTACACATGGTTGGTTCCAGGTGCTTAAATGATTCCACTTATACTCTGGCTTTCTCTCAAGGTCTCAGCTTTTACACCATATGGCTTCTTTCCAGGTACATTTTCTCTGTAGGACAGTGAGCTAGATGCTGGAAGCCCCATGTCAACAAATTATAGTCATTGAGACTCAGTTTCTGGATCTGTCAAGTGGAGTAATAAATACTTATAACCCTTGCTATGATGAGTAGTCATTGAGAGTATATGCAAAAATTCTTGTCATGGAGTAAGTTGTAAATAGGTATCACCTATTATAGTCACCAATCTCATCATTACTTTTATGATCATTATAGTGGAAGGAATCTTACCATGGATCTAGAATACCAAAAATTCCAACCTTCTGTTGTGTCAGTTAAAGATGACTTCTGTTTAATGACTAAGAGTCATGGTCTTTTTAGATTGCTCACTTTTTCTTCAGGTCAGTCAAATCTCACAAAGCTAAATTGCCCCCCCTTAATCATTCCCATTTTATAGCTCAGCATTAGTAGGTGACTTTCTTTCTTTCTTTTTGTTTTTTTTAGATTTTATTTATTTATTTGAGGGAGAGAGAGAATGAGAGAGAACATGAGAGGAGAAAAGGTCAGAGGGAGAAGCAGACTCTCCATGGAGCTGGGAGCCCAATGTGGGACTCCAGGACCATGACCTGAGCCAAAGGCAGTAGCTCAACCAACTGAGAAACCCAGGTGCCCTAGGTGAATTTCTTTTAATATATGTTACAATTGCCCTTACAACTGGGCCATAGTTTACAGTGCTTAGAACCTTGCATCAAGGATATTAAGTCTGTGGAAGTCCTTGACCTATAATTTTCTTTTGAATAATAAAACCATAAATGTTAAATCTTCTAATTTCTAGAGCATATTTTCTATTTTCTAAGTTGATAATCATTAGGGCTTAGTAACATGAGATGCAGGAAACTGTAAGCTGCTCTGAGGTAAAGACTATTGCTTATTTTTTAGTATTCCCATTAGCAGTAGCAAATACAGTTTATATATATAAACATTTGATAAATAAATTATTAAGTGAATGAATGTCAAAAATATCATTCTGTAACAAATCTGCTTTTGACTTATCACACCAGTGTACCATTACTACTTTACTTCCTTGTATCCCCACTACAATATCATTTCCTAGAAGGCATGGAACATGCTTATGTGATGACTAGTCCTAACATGGTGTCTGGCATAAATAATTTCTGTTGACAAGTTTTGGGGAAACTTTTTTTTTAATTATAAAAATTATTAAAAATTTTCTGATTAGGAAGTAGATAGCTTTCTTTTGGTAAGCCACAAATGATTTGCTAAACTCATTAAATATAGAAAAGCTTTTTGAATTCAGTAAAATTTAATTCCTTATGTACTCAGTTTATTGAATTATTTGCCTTGTCTGGTCACTTTCCTTATCCTGCTTTTTGGTGAACAGTGTTGTAAATTTCATGTAGCAAAATTATTCATTTCATGGTTAATGCCTTCTGTATCTTACTATCTATTTCTTTCTTGAGTCACTGTTTATATATATTTATATACTATATATGTAATTATATATATCATGTAACTTATACAATTATTGTATATTTGTATAAATAATATATTTATATATTTTATATGATGAATATAATATATGAATATAAATATGGATATACATAGATACGTATATATTATAACAAAGTGACTCAAAAAGAAATATATAAGATGACACAGGCAGCCTTAACCATGAAATGAATGAGTTTGCTACACTTTGCATGAATTTAAAACATTGCTCATCAAAAGACAGGAAAAAGAAAGTGGACAAGACAAATGAGGAAAAAATATTTGTAGCAAATATAAACAACAAATGTATACATATGTATATATGTGTATATGTATATCCATTTCATATGTACTTTTGAAATATGTTTATATTATTCTTATTATTAATATTTAAAAAATCTTTCTGGATCTGCATTTATTTCTTATTTTTTCTTCCTCAGACTATTCATTCTTTAATTTATGCATTATTTTTCTCACTTTCTTAAACAAGTTTATCAGAGACTTGTCTATTTCATTTTCCTTTTCAAAGGAAAAAATTTTAGTTTAATTGTATTCTCTTCTGTATCTTTGTTTTCTGTTTAATTAGTGACTAATCCCATCTTTATTATCTTCTTCCTAATTTATTTGCATTTATAAATTTTTTATAAAACATTTTTTCTACCTTCTTAAATTGGATTCTTAGTTTATTAATTTTGAGTTTTTCTTGTGTTCTAATTTAAGCATTTATGGACGGTGCTTTCTAAATGATGCCTCTTAGTATAATCATTGCTTCCTTTAGCTCTTTATAATTACTTGTTTAAAAAGAAAACACATTTTCTAAATAGTCAAACTTGGAGAAAACTTGCATCAGTGGCAGTTTTATTTTATTTCTCATGTACCATCTTAGATCATCTCTATTCAATGAGTTTGTAAATACAATACAGGAATAATTAAACAGCATAATATGAACACAATGATTTGATAACTAGCTGCACTGTACTTTGTGTTTCAAGAAACACATTTTAGTCATTTAGGTTCTAATATATATTTGAGACTAGAAAATTCACAACAGACTGGTTCACAGATGCATTTATCCATAAAAGTCATGTTTAAGGGAGAACCATTTTCTGTGGCCTGGCTGTTACATGTTAGTTCTCTAATTTCAGGTGATAACTTTCTCTTTTTCAAGAAATGCAAGTCATAGATCCTTCCTTCCTTAGCCCACTATTTTCTGATAGCAACAAAGAAAATAAAGTAGCAAGAAAGCCAGCCAAGATGTAAATGACTTAGGCTATAAAAATCAGTTTCAGACTTTGTGGTGTATTATATCTCTTTTTAAGGTATATTTTTTATTTTGTTTATTTATTTTTTAAAAGATTGTACTTATTTATTTGACAGAGAGAGAGAGAGAGAGAGAGAGATTTATCCAAGTAGGCAGAGAGGCAGGCAGAGAGAGAGGGGGAAGCAGGCTCCCTGCTGAGCAGAGAGACTGATGCGGGGCTCGATCCCAGGACCCTGGGATCATGACCTGAGCCGAAGGCAGAGCCTTTAACCCACTGAGCCAACCATGTGCCCCCAGTTTCAAGTTTTTTAAGTCTTTATTTTTAATTGAAGTATAATTGAGATACCAAATTATTTTAGTTTCGAGTGTACAGCACAGTGATGTCTAACTCTATCACCATTCTCATATGTATATACATGTTTAAGGCTCCATGCCCAATGGATCATTTTTTTAAAAATATTTTATTTATTTATTTGACAGACAGAGATCACAAGCAGGCAGAGAGGCAGGCAGAGAGAGAGGGAGGAAGCAGGGTCCCTGCTGAGCAGAGAGCCCAATGTGGGGCTCGATACCAGGACCCTGAGACCACGACCCAAGCTGAAGGCAGAGGCTTAATCCACTGAGCCACCTAGGTGCCCAGTATTTTAATTTTAATTTGATGTGTTGAATTCCCAGGTAAGTTCTAGTAAAGAAAAGAGATATTTGCTCAAAACAAGTAAGCTTTATTCTTATCACTGCAATTACCACTGGTAATTGCCATTTGTATTCTTTTTAGCATTTAACCAACTCTATCTAAATTATGCTTTTGATTCATGAATTAATATGGCATGAGATAGCATTCCTTGGAAATAAATATTATTTAAAATTGAAATAACTCCATAGTAAAAAAATATCCATTTTGATTATTTATCAGAGTATTTTATATTGACTGCATGTGAACAGTACTTAAAAGGATTATACGATGATTAAGATGATGACAGAGTTGAAGTAATAAGAATAACATTTTTCCTATCTTAATATAGTGTTGAAAGGCAACTAGACCTCAGTCCTTTCTTTCAATATTATCAAGTAAAGTAGCTTTAAGACCTTTGGGAAGTTACAAACCTCTATTGTTTTATTTGTTCATGTTCAACCAAGTTAAATATGAATTCTATGAACATACATTTGAGCTTTTATTACAGACTGAATGATTAATAAGTACTGTTCATACAGTCTCTCACTTAATTGAGTCAGTTTTCCATGCAGCTCAAAAAATATTTAATTTAAAGGGGGCATAGGCTATAGCTCCTTTAAAAATAGAGTTTCTCTATGCTAACATGTTGCCAGGTGCAGGGAAGGCAGAGGGAAGAGAACACAGATCTTTTGAAATCTTTGAAGCTGTTTTCTTACTCCTAAAGATGAAGTCATGGCTAAGAGTAGGTGGCTTGCCCTCAGAGTAGTTCTTTGTAAGTCCAGCATCCATATTTTCTGAGCCAATCATCATCATGCCCAGTCAGGTATCTACAAGAGCACTTAGGGAAGTAATGAAATAGTCTATTAGATGTTATAACTCCTCTGGAAAATCTAGGACCCATGGATACTGTGATGTAGGCCTCTAAAAAGAATCAAATCACTACTAGTTTTTATGTTATCCTCAAGGACTGACAGAAGCAAGGGTGGGGTTGAGAGGTGGGAGATGTGGGTGTGTGTGTGGTGTGGGGAGGTGGCTTTTTGGAACTTTGGAAGTAGGGGTCTCTTTCATGTCCAAGTTTGGGAATTTATTATTTAATTAGAAATTTATCAAGGGTCTGCTCTCTGTCAGATATGGGGTTATTTGGAGCAAAAAGTTAGACTTAGGCCATAATTTAATGTAGATTTCAATCTGGCATGAAAGAAATAGACATTAAATAAATACAGGAAATTCTGAGGGATATTTTGATGGAAAATTCCATGTCGTTAGGAACTATAGCTGGAGAAACTGGTATAGAGTGTTGGTGATGGTGTCTTCAAAAGGAATGTTTACATTGATACCTGAAGGAAAAGTAGGAGTTGGCCAGAAAAAGTAGGCCTAAATGGCAAATTATTACATTTTAGTGTGGTCTGGAGGGAGGAGTTATTTTAAAGAAGCCAAGTAAAGTTTCTTTGTGAGTGAATGAGAGAGATTGGGAGAGAGGATGCTGGAAATGCAGACAACAAACAGATTGTAAAGGCTGTAGAAATTATGTTAAGGGGTTTTGTCTTTATTCCCAAAGCAATGCAGGGTGAATGTGTTAAAGGATTAGAAAAGTCACTAAGACTGCTGTTCGGTGTACAGATTTGAGAAGGGTAAGACTAGAGACAAGGCTACTGGTCAGCAGCCCATTGTGAAGCTTGGGGTTTAAGTTGACAATGGTATAGACTTGAGAAGTGGAGAAGAGAAATGTCTAGGTCTACAAAATATTTAAGGATCTTGATTTAGGACCAATGTGGTAAGTGAGGGAGAGAGGAGATTCTAGAATGACTCTAGAGATTTGGGTTACTAAACAAAATTAAACCTTGGGAATTTTCAGAGTGAATCTCCAGGATTTCTTGAATTTGTCTTTGAAATACTGCTTTGACAGAAGAATGTTAACTTGTTAAGTGTGCTTCTTCTGCATCAGCCCATCTGGTACCTATTTCAACAGATACTTTTGAGTGCCTGTTTTACTGCAAGCTACTGAGAACAATCCTAGCCACACAGAGGGAAAAAAATGACATGATTTCTATCATCTAGTGAGAAAACAAACAAAAGAACAAAAAACAAGGGTTACTTAGCAGTTAAGGGCTATAAAGAAAATAGACTTTAATAAGGAACATATAACAGAGATAGAAGAAGGAGGATTTACCCAGACAGTGTGGGTATGTGTGGAAAGTTTTTTGGGGGGGGAATTGGATTGCGGAGAGGGGTGAGATGTGATGGGGGATGAACCAATGTAATTTTGAAGAAGTAACAGAGGTCACATTCATGTGGACTGTGGAGGCCATGGTAAGGAGGTTGGGTGTTATTTTCAGTGTGATGGGAAGCCCCTAAGCAACTATTATCACTTTAACTGGTCTGTGGAAAAATGGACTGGAGAGAACTAAGGACAAGGAAAGAGAACCAGTAAGCAAGCTATTGCAGTAGTCCAGCTGAGAGGTAAAAGACGCTCTGATCAGGGCAGTAACTAAGGACTGGGAAATAGGGAGAAGTAGAAAGAAAGAGGACTTAGGTGGGTAATTAAGAAAGACTTGTTTTTCTGTTAACCAGTTGGATTGATGGTGTCATTTACAGAGATGTGGAAGAATGAAGAAAAGCAGATAATGACATAAAGCCAAGAATTCATATTCAGTTATGTTAAAATGGTATGACCACAAGTCTTCCATTGGTCATGGAGTGACATAGAAGAGACTGAAGACTCTCTGCCCTGTTTACAGGGACAGAGAAATAGCAAGAATGGCCTGTAAGTTTGGACTAATTGGACAAAATGAGAATAGACTGGAGAATGACCCTAGCAGAGCCTGAGACGGGCTCCACCCCTTCCCCTGGGAGAGGTGCGCACAGGCACCAGCCCGGCGCTCTCAAGGACCTGGAAAGTCTGAGTGCTCCCAGCCCAGGCGGGCGGGAAAATCTCAGGGTGCGATCGCTGTATGGAACCTCTCTGGTGGTCTGGAGCTGCCCAGACAACCGCCGCTGTTGTGGTTTTGAGTACAAGCAGGACACACAGGTGTCTCCAGAGACTGTGGCTGGGAACCTGCTCTGCAGCACCCAGAGGGGAACGGACTGGGGCTTCTCTCTGGGAGGGAGGTCTGGGTGCAGTTTGCTTTCCTCTAAACCTCCAAGAACCATCGGGAGTGACCAAGGGGAGAGAAAACAAACAAACAGACATAAAAACCTCCAGGGAACAAAAGCCTGAAGGGCTGGTCTCCTCAGAGCCCACCCCCTTGAGGGGGGGCAGGAGGACTTAACTCAGGAAACACTGCCTGAAAATCCATGCGGCAGGCCCCTCCCCCAAAAGCCAAAAGGGGGAAAAAAAAAACGAGAAGAGAACAATCACTACTACTTCATAGATACAACGTTTAATTTTAAATTCATTGCCACTATTCTGGTTCATTTTTAAATTTTTCTTTTTTAATTTTTTATATAGATTTTTTAGCCTATTTACCAACACAGTGAGATGTCCAGTACATCAAATTCCATAATAACCTTTTAACCTGAACTTTTTGATACATATACCCATGTTTTTCCTTTGCTTTTCTATTTTTAAAATTTTTTTAAAATGTTACTTTAGTTTAGTTTAGAACATTCTTTTCTTTATTTTTTATTTTTGGCTAATATTCATATAGAGTTAAACTTCAAGGTAATCCCCTTTCCCCAATCTATGCTACCCATATAGGTAAACCAATTTTTAATTCCCTGTTATCTTAGGAAAGTTGTGTCCTTTAAAAAAGATATCAAGATACATCCAGGAAGAATCAAAATAAACTTCCTCGTGCACACTGAGAATTTACAACCACTCTCCCATCTTTTTCTCCTGCCAGTATTTCTGTATATTTGTGTTTGTCCTGGTAGTATATAAATCTTATACTTGGGGTTCTTTTTGAGGAGGTTCTTTTTTTTTGTTTGTCTGTTTATTTCTTTGTTTTGCTTCTACATATATATGTATATATTTTTTTCTTCTCTTGTCATATACTTTTATCAGTCTTTTTTGTTTGTCTGTTTTTGTTTGTATACTTCACAAACCTTACCTTGGGGCCCATTTGGGCTGAGCCTTCTCTTTTATCCTTCTTTCTTTTTCCTGTCTCTCTCTCTCTCTTTTGTTTTTCTTCTTTCTCTCTTTCTTTTTTTCTTTCGTTTGGGTGGGGACTCTTGATTGCTCAGAAGCATTCCAGGGTGCACCTTCACTGCACCAAGGTTGATACATCCAGCTACAGCCATTCAGCCATCTCTCACCAAAATGACTAGGAGGAGGAATCCCCAGCAGAAGAAAAATTCAGAGGATGGGCCCTCTACAACAGAGCTAATGGCTACCGACATAGACATTATGTCAGAAAGGGAATTCAGGCTAACAATTATCCAGGCAATAGCTAGGTTGGAGAAAGCCATGGATGACCAAACGGAATTGATTAGGGCAGAACTGAAAACCACCAGGGATGATGTTCACAAGGCTCTCAATGAGTTCCAATCTAATCTAAATTCTCTAAAAGCTAGGGTAACTGAGACAAAAGATAGAATTAGTGGTCTGGAGGACAAACAGATAGAAAGGATCAGGCGGAAGCCAGGAACAAACAGCTTAGAAGCCACGAAAACAGAATCAGGGAAATAAATGATGCCATGAAACATTCCAATGTCAGAATTATTGGAATACCTGAAGGGGAGGAGAAAGAAAGAAGTCTAGAAGGTATTGTGGAACACGTTCTTCATGAAAATTTTCGGAATATCGCAAATGGAAACAGCGTTCATTTACTAGAGGCAGAACGCCCCCCCCCCCAAGATTTTAGATTCTTGAAACACCTCGAGATACCTGATAGTAAGAATGAGGGATTATAATTCTAGAGAAATTCTCTTGAAGGCAGTTAGGACAAAGAAGCTACTTACGTACAGAGGAAAGCCCATCAGAATAACGTCACACCTGTCCACAGCAAACTGGAAAGCCATAAAGGGCTGGCAATATATATTCAGGGCACTAAATGAGAAAAACATGCAGCCAAGAATACTTTATCCAGCAAGACTGACATTCAAAATGGATGGAGAGATAAAGAGTTTCCAAGACCGGCAAGGCTTAAAAGAGTATGTGACCACCAAGCCGACGCTGCAAGAAATATTAAGGGGGGTTCTATAAAGGAGGAAAAATCCTAAGAATATCATTGAACAGAAATATAGAGACAATCTACAGAAAGAAAGACTTCAAAGGTAACACGATGTCAATAAAAACTTATCTATCACTAATCACTCTCAATGTGAATGGCCTAAATGCACGCATAAAATGACACAGGGTTGCATATTGGATAAAACGACAGGACACATCCATATGTTGTCTACAGGAGACCCATTTCAAACCTAAGGATACCCCCCCTTGAAAGTGAAGAGGAATATCTTTCATGCCAATGGGCCTCAAAAGAAGGCCGGGGTAGCAATTCTCATATCAGATAAATTAGATTTTAAACTAAAGACTGTAGTCAGAGATACAGAAGGACCCTACATCATTCTTAAAGGGACTATCCACCAAGATGATCTAACAATTGTAAATATCTATGCCCCCAATATGGGAGCAGCCAATTACATAAGAAAACTATTAATCAAGATACAGAGTCATATCGATATGAATACATTGATAGTAGATCATAACACGCCTCTCAGTAATAGAACATCCATGCAGAAAATCAATAAAGAAACAAAAGCATTGAATGCCACATTGAACCAGATGGACCTCATAGATATATACAGAACATTCCACCCTAAAACAACAGAATACTCATTCTTCTCAAGTGCACATGGAACCATTTCCAGAATAGACCACATACTGGGTCACAAATCAGGACTCAACCGACACCAAAAGACTGAGATTATTCCCTGCATATTCTCAGATCACAATGCTTTGAAAGTGGAGCTCAACCACAAGGAAAAGTTTGGAAGGAACTCAAACACCTGGAAGCTAAAGACCACCTTGCTTAAGAATGCTTGGATCAACCCGGAGGTCAAAGAAGAACTTAAACAATTCATGGAAACCAATGAGAATGAAGACACGTCGGTCCAAAACCTATGGGATACAGTAAAGGCAGTCCTAAGGGGGAAATACATAGCCATCCAAGCCTCCCTCAAAAAAATCGAAAAATTCAGAATACAAGAGCTGTCTCTACACCTTAAAGAACTGGAGAATCAACAACAAATTAAACCAACTCCACGCACAAGAAGGGAAATAATCAAGATTAGAGCAGAGATCAGTGAGGTACTAGAGATACAGTAGAACGTATCAATGAAACCAGAAGCTGGTTTTTTGAAAGAATCAATAAGATTGATAAACCACTGGCCACACTAATCCAAAAGAAAAGAGAGAAAGCTCAAATTAATAAAATTATGGATGAAAAGGGAGAGATCACAACTAACACCAAGGAAGTAGAAACATTCATCAGAAGGTATTATCAACAGTTACATGCCAAAAAGTTAAGCAACCTAGAGGAAATGGATGCATTCCTGGAAAAATGCAAACTCCCAAAATTGAACCTGGAAGAAATTGGGAACCTGAATAGACCGATATCTAGTAACGAGATTGAAGCAGTGATCAAAAACCTCCCAAAAAACAAGAGCCCAGGACCTGATGGATTCCCTGGGGAATTCTACCAAACTTTTAAAGAAGAAATAACACTATTTCTATTCTCCTGAAGCTGTTTCAAAAAATAGAAGCAGAAGGAAAACTTCCAGACTCTTTTTATGAAGCCAGCATTACCCTGATCCCCAAACCAGGCAAAGACTACACCAAAAAGGAGAATTTCAGACCAATATCACTGATGAATATGGATGCTAAGATTCTCAACAAGATCCTAGCAAACAGGATCCAACAGCACATTATAAAGATCATCCACTATGACGAGGTAGGATTCATCCCTGGGTTACAAGGGTGGTTCAACATTCACAAATCAATGTGATAGAGCAAATCAATAAGAGAAGATAGAAGAACCACATGGTCCTCTCAATTGATGCAGAAAAAGCATTTGACAAAATCCAGCATCCGTTCCTGATTAAAACGCTTCAAAGTATAAGGATAGAGGGAACATTCCTGAACTTCATAAAATCTATGACCCACAGCAAACATCATCCTCAATGGGAAGAAGCTCACAGCCTTCCCTTTGAGATCAGACACACGACAAGGATGCCCACTCTCACCACTCTTGTTCAACATAGTATTAGAAGTCCTAGCAACAGCAATCAGACAACAAAGAGAAATAAAAGATATCCAAATTGGCAAGGAAGAAGTCAAACTCTCTTTCTTTGCAGATGACATGAAACTTTATATGGAAAACCCAAAAGACTCCACCCCCAAACTACTAGAACTCATACAGCAATTCAGTAACATGGCAGGATACAAAGTCAATGTACAGAAATCATTGGCTTTCTTATACACTAACAATGAAAATACAGAAAGGGAAATTAGAGAATTGATTCCATTTACTATAGCACCAAGAACCATAAGATACCTGGGAATAAACCTAACCAAAGAGGTAAAGGATCTGTACTCGAGGAACTACAGAACACTCATGAAAGAAATTGAAGAAGACATAAAAAGATGGAAGGCCATTCCATGTTCTTGAATTGGAAGAATAAACATTGTTAAAATGTCTATACTACCTAGAGCAATCTATACTTTTAATGCCATTCCCATCAAAATTCCACTGGTATTTTTCAAAGAGCTGGAGCAAATAATCCTAAAATTTGTATGGAATCAGAAGAGACCCCAAATCGCTAAGGAAATGTTGAAAAACAAAAATAAAACTGGTGGCATCACGTTACCTTATTTCAAGCTTTACTACAAAGCTGTGATCACCAAGACAGCATGGTACTGGCATAAAAACAGACACATAGACCAATGGAACAGAGTAGAGAGCCCAGATATGGACCCTCAACTCTATGGTCAAATAATCTTCGACAAAGCAGGAAAAAATATACAGTGGAAAAAAAGACAGTCTCTTCAATAAATGGTGCTGGGAAAATTGGACAGCCATAGGTAGAAGAATGAAACTCGACCATTCTCTTACACCGTACACAAAGATAAACTCAAAATGGATAAAGGACCTCAATGTGAGACAGGAATCCCTCAGAATCCTAGAGGAGAACATAGGCAGTAACCTCTTTGATATCAGCCACAGCAACTTCTTTCAAGATATGTCTCCAAAGGCAAAGGAAACAAAAGCAAAAATGAACTTTTGGGACTTCATCAACATCAAAAGCTTCTGCACAGCAAAGGAGACAGTCAACAAAACAAAGAGGCAACCCACGGAATGGGAGAAGATATT